>BLKR01006821.1:0-49425 GCA_011170035.1 Teleogryllus occipitalis | reverse complement strand
CCTTTGACGCGGCGTCACCCGGACAGCCAAGATCATTCACATGACTCCGGCCGCGGAAGCCTACGACTTTACTTCTTTTGACGTTAAATAAATAAATAAAGCAAGAAGTGATCATCTAACCACTGCAGTGCTTCGACATCGTCCCTGGCAGCGGCGCACAGGACGCGGATGACGTGCTCGTCCTTGTGGCGGCTGGGCCGCTGAGTGGGGTCCTCTCGCGTCGGGATGGCGTGGCCCAAGTGCGCGTACGGATGCAGGCAATACACATCGAGCAGCCTCTGGGGAAACACGTTACTACAATTACAATATTACTAGAGCGCAGTACAATTGAATCGTTTATTTCAGAAGCCCGTCAAACGCCCAATTTCTCGTTACGAAAAAACTGGGGAAAAGGGTCCCAGTTTTTCTGATTTTAAAATATTTTTTAATATTAAAGCAGTTAATAAATGAATATTTTTCAGGTAAACATGCACTAAACGATGTGTCTATCCTCATGGAACAATACTCCACCGCTAAAGCGCTTTTTAGATTTTGGCGTTTGACGGGTTTCTGAAATAAACGATTCAATTTCTCTCGTATTTCACTTACTCGTATTTCTTTCTCGTATTTCATTTAAATATGCCTTCATAAAACTCGGAGACATACATTCTCAATGACTGAATATTCGTGTGCTTCAAAACTTAACATGCAATATTCATATTTGTACCATTTTAAAAGTAGGGGTACGCCATAATTATCTGTCATTCAACCTTTATGAAAACGCGTAATATTGAAAAAACAACCTTGCCACAGAAAAATATTCCTAATTTTCACGATTAATATATGACAATTCCGTAGAACAAAAATAAAAGATAAAATAAAAGAGAGCAGACATTGGCGAACCCCTTGAAAATTTGAAGATCACTGTGAACATAGTATACCGATGATGTCCTTATAAGACAATCTTACCCTATTCTAACAAGAAATGTAAAGAAACGTAGTGATACAGAATGGCCCAGACTTTCTAGAACTAGTTAAATTTCTAGACTTTGTTTGGACTAGCTTTTCGCTATTGATCCTACCACTCCCAGCTCCCATTTTCATTTAGGACCATTTTCATTGTCAAAAGTGGAGCAGGTTTTGAGAAAATGTCGTTTATGCGTTTCTACAAATGAATAATTTTGAGCTCTGTTTTACATACGTTTGAGTCTTCGGATAGCTCGTAACAATTAAACCCCTGAACTCACAAAAACAATACTGTATAAAAACGTTTGTAACATAACAACACATATATAACAAGTATATAACAAAAATATTAACAACACAAGAGGTATTAAACAAATATATCGATCTGATTTTTGTAATAGCAAAAGGATACATCAAAATGGAGTTTTATCAAGCTATTTAGTACATACTAAATACTGCCACCATTAATCGTACAAAAAGTTCAAAGTAACAACTTGAAGTCATTTTTGAGAGAATTGTGCCTTTACTTTTGCCCGTATTTCAGCCAAAATTGTACGAATCTCGCTAATACGTTCAAAAAATGTGCTTGACATTAATTACAGAACTAAGTTTGGAGAAAAAATTAAGCTCAAGAAAAAGCTCGATTCGTAATGTAGTTGTACGAGGGGTTCAAAAACATTTTAAAATTTTGTAAGTTTCAAACACTCAGGAGTAACAGTGAAAATAAATCCAATGCTATCAACTTTGATAATTGCCATCAATAATGTATAATATCATCAGGATGTACTATGTAATAATGCCATCAATAGAGGATAATTTCCTGTAAGAACTGTATTTCACACTATTCTTACAAGAACTTTAAAGAAAAAAATTGGACCAATTTTTCACAAAAGTTTCAAAATGACCCAGAGTGTTAATGTAAAGAACCCTCAAAATTTAAAGAAATCATTACGTAACTTTCTCTCTACTACATACACAGGATCTTTATTTTATCGCGCAATCCTAGTCTGGAAGCAGCTTCTCTTGTTATGGTAATATGGCAATCATGTATGTTTGCCACCAGTCCAGACACAGCTGTGGCTGGCCTGTTGAGACAGGTGAGGAGAACATTAGTGTCAGGTCGTAAGTTGCAGAAACTTTCCTATCTCTGTGGTGCCTTTCCCATTCAAGACTCATGGCGGTCAGGCTTGCGACTCACAGGCCGAACTCCTTTCGGGCGGCGCGAGGCAGGACGAGGAGGGTGAAGTGGTCTGGGTCACGAGCGATCCAACAAAACGTCTCTTTCTGCGATTGTGTCCTGTTTGCTCTGGAAACAAAACCGGGATATTAAAGTTGTGGTGCAAGGTTGTGACGAATTTATTGATTTATTAACCTCAACGTAACAATTATTATTTAATGAAAGCCGACTAAGAGAGAAATCAGAAAGATATCTCGTGAAACATCATCAAACTCATCATTATTTATATAATGATAACTAGTGGTGCTACAACAGCACATAGGATCTTGCACTCAGTAATGCTAACGTAATACTATTTAAACTGCAAGTAGCAGAACCCGGCAGATGTTGTCCTGCTCTCTCTCTCTTTTTTTCCCTCTTTCTCTCTCTCTCTTTATCTAGCTCTCTCTTTCCACCTCTCGCTTTTCCCATCCTCTCTTTTTCCTCTCTCCTTTTCTATCTCTCTTTCCCTTCTTTCCGTTTTGTTAGGGTTCCGCTCCGGCATTGGCCTGGTATTCATTGGAGAAATCACTGTAAACTGTCGATCAGCGCACTCGACCGCTAGAATTATCCTCTAGACAGCGACTAAATTCGACCTAGTGTCAATTCAAGTGTCGAAAATCCGCCACCGTGGGGACTCGAACCCTAAGACCTCCCCGTTGGAGTCGCTGCGGAAACAACTGAAATGCGGGCTCTGAGATTAACTGAGCCGGTAAGTTCATTAATGCTTAGTGAATGTATTACAGTTCCTTAAAATGACACTTTTGGCGATTCTCTTTTCCTAAATATGAGATCTTAGTAGGATAAATGAAACAAGAAAGGATGATTGCTCACGGGCAGAACCCTTATTCCTTCTAAAGCAGGCGCATTCCCCCCCTGAAACTAGATCGGCATGAGTCAGTCGAAAGGTCCCTAACCGTGAAAGGGATACCAAGGAGATTTCACGCGGTTGCCAAATTGCCACAACAAGATGCTCCCAGACAAATGCTCCCAGACACGGGTTGCGAGATAAAATAAAGATCGGTATTACACCGTATATATGAATGTATACGAGAAAGTAGAAAGTGGAGCAATTTTTTTGTACACTTTGAAAACGTCCTAAGGGCTTTCAATTCGCAGGGCTTCGAATTGAGCGAGGTCGATTGGGTATTATTCGTTCTGGAAGAAATTTCATGACTTATTTAGAAGCTAGTGTTGTTCACTGACGATCAGACACATAGACAAACATACAGAGCGACAGGTGCACATTCGAAGAAGAAGAAGAGAAAATATTTTTTCTGTGTCAAGAACACCAAAAATTGTATTTGCGTTAAAATTTGGGCATCTATTTTCTGCTTTACATGGCTTGTCCGTATACCGCGTGTATTACACTGCGCATACGTAGGTATGCGAGGTAGTAAAATAACGGGAAAGTCGTTAATATTTCATCAGCCTAATTGCAGACCTTCTCAACACTTTTTTCCCTCCTACACGCCAATTAATTTGGAATCTCTGTAAAGTAGTGTGTTTTCTTCCTACAGTTTTCTCGCTGATAAGCATTCACATGATATTTTGACTTACCTCGCAGAAATATAAACATCGGCAACTGTTCCCAAGTCGATCAAGAGGAGGTGACCACAGACCTATTCCCATGACACTCGGAACTACAAGCATCATTGCTCCACTAACGCTGGACTTTGCAGGTAAGCCAATCTGGAAGATAAATGTTCTTGTAGCAGATTATTTGTTGAACTGGCACAACAAAATGATTTTAGGTTATTACTGTGGTTTCTGACAGAGTATCTAGGACCTACAGCAATAAAATTTATTCGATTGAAAATTAATCAGGCCTGTTTGAGTCTGGTGCACTCAGACAGGTCAGGCAAAAGGGGCTTCGGTCATAGTGTAGACGCTTTTGTGTATTAAACACTAATGCTACAACAACACATACTTTCTCGCATAATTTGTGACGGCTAAGCAATATTAGAATACAACACGAGGCTGCAAAAGCTTTCCAACCAGACAAAAAGTTTTCTCAACTTCGGCATTTACGTTCTGGTCATTTTATAGTCATTAATTTTAATATTTTATTATAAATGCGTTTGAAAAATAACAAAATATTAACAAAATATCAATTTTTAAAACAGAAGGAGTTGTAATTATAAGTTCCTTGGGAACTCATTGTAATGTTAACCTTACTAATGAACTACCTTACTAATTAATATTAACATTACATAATAACCATAAATAATGTTACTTACTTGGAAAGCGAAGTGCCCTGAATAGTCATACATGCCACAACTTTGCATTATCGACAGCATGTTTTCCACCACATCTTGCTTCAGTACCATTTTATTGGTCAGTGGACAGACTCCACCATTCGCCAAAGTTGCTGCTATTACTGATAGTGTTTCACAATTCCCTAAAATGCTGCCACTCTACGTAGAAAAACATCGGAGGATTGGAAGTATACTTAATATTTTTAGAAAATCATGAACTAAATATTGAAATTATTGAATATGTTATTATATTTATACAAAATTTGAGATAAATTTTATAAATTACTTTATAATATAATGTTAGAACATCGTCCACGGTTATATGTGGTGGGAAACATTTTTTTTCCATCATCAGATATGCTATTGCACAATTTCGGAATCCTGTTGTCTTTTCAGATTCAAACACTTCCTTACTGAAGTCAATATATTCATCTGCCGCTAGATCCTGAAACAATGCCATTTAGTCTCGTTATTGTAATATTTATATATTAGTTTCAATCTATGTAGTATCGCCAATAGATTTACAGACATTGAAGGTATTACAACCAATTCTATTTCACCAGAAAATCTTCGTATTTTTGTCAGGTATGGTAAAAATAAAAAATGTTAAAAAAACACTAAAGAGAGCTTCCATATGAATATGTTATTTAACGATCGTAGATCATGAATGTGAACCTTTTTTTCTTATAAATGAAAGTCATGCTGGTAGATGACTTTGCAGGAAGTTGTGACGAAGCCATCAACAAGTGAGCAATCTTCAGTTTTACGAATTAAGGAACTGAGCACATGGGCCTACAATTATCATGCCAGCAGCAGCCAAACATTAACTGTCAAAGCAGGCCCTTCTTAGAGCAATTTATCGACATCAGATGTTTGAAAAATACAGCGTCGCGGGAAATGGCCCAATCCTCTCGGCTACCTTCGAGTTTCGGTTAGAAATCAAAATTCCTATTATCCGAGTTGCCATTGAATGATCGCTCCTCCTCCCGCATTTCCTAGGTCTATGACCGGGAGCGGTAGCTCAGTGCATCAACTGATGTCACTGCAGCGCCTCTGACTGGGAGGTCCTAGGTTTGAGTCCTGACGGCGGTAGGATTTTCAACACTAGCTTTTCAGCTAGGTCGAATTCAGTCGCTGTCTGGTGGAGAATTCTAGCGGCCGGCTGCTCTGATCGGTAGTTTTCCGTGGTTTCTCCAATCAACACCAGGCGAATGCCGGAGCAGTACCCTACCAAACGGGCCACGGACCGCGCGCGATCAGCCCTTCCTCTTCCTTGTCCTATCCTCTCCCATTACACACACACACACACACACACCAATATCCACTACACTACCATATATTTTGAGAAACCGGTCGGGAGCTTAGAGCTCGTCCCGGCTGGGGCGGTGCTCCGCTGGTGGGAGAGTCCTGGTTAGGGAGAAACCGCACTAGCCGACGGTAGGTCGACGCCGGATCTCGCCATCCAGGGGGGGAAGATCACCGTCATCGCCCGAAGAAAACATGCTCTACACTTACGAGACTAATGACCGAAGGTGTTGACGCGCTCGGAATCACTAACCAACCAACCAACAAATCTTTTCAAGGTCGGTCCCTCACCGCCATTGCCCGGTTTGTACGCTGCCGTCCTTTCTCCTCTGATGCTCCCTGCCTTCTTTCGTTCCCACCGTGCCTCAAATGACTCGTTCCGAGTGAGTCGTCGGGCTACGGCCATAGCTACCGCGCGATTCAAAGTACAAACGTACTTAGAAACACAATGCGTTTCAATATATCCACTTTTTCGTTTCCAGGGACCATGACATAAGTGGTGATATTATTCGGCGCTCGTTTTCTTGCGCCTCCACATTTTGCTAGATGCTAGAGAAGCAGCAGGTTTGATAATTGTGGTAGTAATATCGTATCAAATACGTAGTATGTTTTTGATGAAAAATAGCATTGCACGAGGGCGAACATTTCTGGTTCTCAGATTCATCGAACAGCAGAGATTCAGAGTCCAAAGGAAAAGTGCGCTTGTAATACAAAACTCTTCATAACGAAACTATCTTAAATGTTTTCTTACCTTTATTAACGTTATTATTTCTGTCAATATATCGTCAATTGCGTATTTTTCATATACCAAAGTCTTAAGAAGACCACATATCATAATTCCTCCAGGATTAATCATTGGATTATGTGGCATATCTGAAATTCGTAAGGAAAGGACATTACTGCACAGAATCCAATGCAAACACTCAACTCGAATGACTATCGTGGTAAATACATTTTACAGAATATATTGAGGCTAACTAATGGAAGTATTATGATGATTAATGCACACACGCCTGCCTCAGATGCTTATTTCTAAAAGAATTGAGACATACTACTAATTTGTGTTTTGTTCCACTGCGCAATTGTCGTGCGCACATATCTATCACAATACAATATCTATGTTTTCGAATATCATCATTTCTCTCATTGACATCCAAGAGCTTTAGAAATGCGTGGAAATTGTTTTCATTAAATTTTAAAAAAAATTAAATTAAAATCATGTGATCCCATTTGTTTCACTATTCTTAATGAACAGACAGAGATAATTAAAAAGTTTCAGTGACCTTACATTTCAGCATTGGAGCTAGACTATTTACGAGCGCCATGATAGGTTACCTGCCCTGAGCCTGGAGATTTCTTAAACCTCTGGCGCCTAGTGAATTTGGAAAATAATAAATTTTCAATAATTGGGAATGTAGTAGATTATGGTCTATTGGTAAGATGATGTGGAAATAAGAGCACGAAAAATAATGCAAACAACGTTATGTCAAAGTATTGTAATGCGAACGAGCGACGAACAAGACTTGACGACGATTTCTTGAAGAAAAACTTGTATTGTTAGACCCTGATTCCGAAATGGTGGATAAATCTTTTTCCAATATGTACTAAATGACTTCCTTTGTGTAGTCAGAATGCACGGTTTGTGGGTCCTTGAGACCGAAAACTTGGGTTTTCGGCCAAACATCAGTCCGTCTGCCAGTCCATCTGACGTTCGTCCGTCAGTCTGCCCGTCCGTCACTTTGTCCAACTGTCCCTCTGTGAACAACGCAAGCGAATAAACCATGGGTAAGATTTTCACCAAAATTGATATTACCTGATCGATCTGGCTGAATGTATTAGTCTGCCCCTTGTATTGGAAAGGAATATTTTGACTTTTTGGAATACTTAATATGAAGTCTCAACATTTTCAATTTTTTTCAAAAGTTGTTCCAAATTTTTCGTTTAAATTTTTTGCCAATTAGAACGAAAAATGGCCCACGTGACACTTTTGTGGATTTCTTTGAATTTTTGATAATTGCTAAGACTCAAACCTTTTCGGCGTCTTCCTACAACTTCAAAATTGACGACATAAATTTTCTGGAAATGAAATTTGTCTCTACAATTAGTTCTTTATGTCACGCACATTCTGTTGAAAATATTAAAAGTTTTGATGCAATGTTGAATGAAATATGGGAGATATATAAAATAAGTGTTGCTCATAAACGACTGCAAATGTTATTCAAACTTTTTCTACGAATAGTGCTAATAGATTAATATAACATGAAAAAACATTTAAATGTATTCTTTTAATTTTTTAAAATTTATACACAAGTGTAATATTATTACTTTCTCGCATACATACGTATATACGGAGTAATATACGTAGTATAGAGAAAGTTATGTAATGCAGCGAATAATCTATTTCGAAATTTCAACGGAAATACAGGTTTCAGCCCCCTGATACCGAAAAATTGTTTTTTTTTTAATGTTGGTACTTTTCGTGCAGTAGAGCGTGTAATATAGGCAATTTTAAAAAATAACCAAAACAAGGTTTTTTAAAAAAGGTTCCAATTATTTTCTTTACGTTTTTGCTGGAGATGGTGCCAAATGTACCCTATACGATGACATAAAAGTCGTGTTCCTCTATTCTTTTATTTTTTCAAAAATTACAAAAATGTAATATTTAGACTTGTCTCTCACGTCGGTGATATTTACATTAGAGACACTTTCTTCACATTATTAGATCTATGAGTACATATACTTGAAATAATGTCAAATAAACTCTAAAGAGTTTTCTGTTAAAATGAGCTCAAAATTCCGCATTTTCAGAAACACTCAAACGCCATTTTCTAAAAAATGGCGCAACATTTTTTCTTCAAACGTTTCCAATGGACAGAGCTAATTGCACTGTTTAATATGATGCAAAATTCATTTTGGGGTATTCTTTGTTTTTTAATTAAACCCTTTATTTAAATTTCTTTCACGCCGTTAATATGTACATTTCCATCAATTTGTATACATTATTGCATTTGTGAGTGGAAGTTCTGATGTACAGTAATGCTTAATTGCCATTTTCTTAAAATCGGTTTCAAATTTCTCAATGAAAATTTCTATATAGGACGAAGTTTTACTCTTCTTTAATATTCCTGAAGTAATATTTCGGTTCTACTATTAAGAAACCGTTTTTTTTAAGAGAATGTCAAAACGTGTACTTTGGGCGACGATAAATGGCAGCTGGCAAGAAGATGGGGAAAGACGGTAAAATCAGTCAGCACCAAGGAAACCTTACTACAAGAAAGTCTGTTCCATTCTGTAGCACCACTAATTTAAATAACTCTAACATCATTAATATTCACATTACGATCGTTCTTAATACATTACTAAAAGAACCTGACAGAAGTTGTCCTGCTCTCTGTCTGCTTCTATCTCTATCTCTGTCTGCCTCTATCTCTCTCCTCCCGCTCTCTCCCTCTTCACCTCTGTCTCCCACTCTCCCCTTAAGGGACCAAAAAATTGAAAAAAGATTAGAAAAGATCTTTTAGATGCCGATAGATAGCAGCTGGAAAGAAGGTTGGGCAAAGTCGAAAAACCATCGCACACTAAACTATTAATAAATTATCTACAACGAGAAAATCTATGTCATTATGTAGCACAACTACTTATTATTGAAAAGAAGAACAACTTTCGATGGATTTTTCCCCATCACCAAATCGATGAATTTTTCCACCATCACCACATCTCAGAACTGAGACATAGACAAATTTTTGATCCCAGAAAGCAAATCTCACTACGGATAAACCATCCAAAGTCTGCATCTTTAGAACAATAAAAATGTTGGCAAAGACGGTATCTAGCAGTAGTAAACTATCGGTTGTCCTATTTGAATGGTTAGGCACGAATAGTTCGATACTTGCAGGGACAGGAGATCAACATTATATCCCCACGCTAGACACTAGAGTTATTGATATATTCAGGTAAACCTGAACTCCACGGGAAAATGCCAGGAAGTGACTTCTTAGGAAGATGAAGCAAGAAAGTACAACGAACATTTGGCCTCAAATGCCTAGTTTTTCCTGAATAGCTGTTTCAGTCCCGCATTATGCAGCTGTACATTGTGGTATAGTCATGGTACTTGTAACGAAAATCATTCTTACCACTGCCGCAGGACTGTATATTTGAAGCAGTAAACTAGGATATGGCAAGGCAGGATTTTAAATTGTAAGAATTATCTTGGTCGTAAAGTTAATACGTGCTCATTCTTTCTCACATTTCCATTGCTGCGCTCCCTCTGGATGTATCTCGACGGATTTCAGGTTCATCCTACCTATTCTTTATCATATATAATGAAGTCAAAGGAATTAAAATACGTTAAATAGGACAATTTCCAAACATTATTCAATTGTAATAAACTTCAATTATCGTAAGTCATTGGATGATGTTAAAAAAATGTAATGACTAAAAAGTTACTTAGGAAGGAACTGACCATGCACATCAAGAATCAACGCATTAAATACACGTCCGCTGGGCTCTTGCCCAACAAACTTGTGAACTGTTTCACTTCCCAACTGTTGCAAAGCCAATCCATATGTCAAAGGTTTGCTGGAAGTAAGAAAACAATTACTGATTAACTTGTAAAATATTTTCCAATTTGATGAAAGATTTTTGAGAAATGTGAAATGCACGACAAAATCCATACAGAATGTCACAATTATTAAAGCTCTACAATTTACCTATGAAGACAAACATTTATAGTTAGTTTCTTATTACCAATCCAATACCAATACCAATGGCTCTTGATTGCCAATGTATTAATTAAAAAAATTTGATAGATTTCGATTCTGTGATAGGAATTTGTGACCTGATTTTATTTATCAATAATTATATCGTTCCCAAGTGCCAGTTTGTGCATATTGCAATGAGTCATGCTAATGCACGTTCATTACGTGTGTCCGCCCGCGCTAATTCTCCCCACCGCCGCGCACCCCGTCAGCAGGAGATGCTGTTCACACGTCACTGTTCCAGCATGGCACCGCCACAGTCGGGACAAGCTCTAACCTCTCGATGGGTCACCCAACATGTGTGGTGGTGTAGCGAATGCAAAAGCATATGTCTAAGGAGAGAGGATGGCAGAAAAATAAATAAATATCGCGTGCGGTCCGTGATCCGCTTGTGGCCCAGAAATTTGACTGGTATTGATCGAATAAACTACGAAAACTATCGAACAGAGCAGCCGGCTGTAGGAATTCTCCTCCAAACAATTGCTGTATTTAACCAAGCTAAGCAGTTAGTATCGAAAATCCGACATCGTCGAGACACGAACCCTAGAACCTCCCGGTCAGCAACACCGCAGAGGAAACGATAATGGTGCCTCTGAGTCTCCCCTGAATAAGTCTGCTACAACAGGTATTTAAGACGAAGAGCTATAGAATAGATGTACTCTATTGTTAAGTATGTATTTATAGATTGATCAATATATTAAATGCTAGGTGGTTAAAATGTAATAAAAGTATTGCTGCCTTTCACGGGACAATGAACATTGTCCTTTGACTAACACCCCGACGTAATCTGTATTATTGGGAATTTTCGAACTTGGCAATAGGTCATGTACATTTTCTCAAAAATATGGGTGGATTTCGCGTGATTTCTCGTGAAATAATAAGTTTAACAACAATATTTTCTCGAAAACATACCATTTTTTTCCTTTAAACGGTTTTGAATGAATAGAGCTGAATGTACATAAATGTTATTTTGGTGTAATCATTTAATTTTTTTACTTTCACATATGTATGTTCATGTAGTGTTATAATATTACTTAACTGTTAGAAATAATGTAACGGTTGTAGCACAATTAGTTTCGTATTAAATCTGTTTTAATTGCAGGATTAGGGATAATGCCCCATTCTATCCAGCAGTAACAATTTTACGGGCTTTTCTGATGTTTTCTTATAAACCTTACAAAATCATCATTTTCCCTTAACTCTTTATGCTTATAAGGAATTATGTACATTAACATTCACAAAGATAAAAGTTGCAAAAAGAAAATATTTTCAAGAAAGCTGAATTCAAGACTTTTATGATTTCTGACGTTGATTTTAAGTTGTTCTACTATATTTAGAAATTCTACACGTTTACTTGTGAAAATTATTATTATAGTTACCTGCATGATTGCAGAGTAAAAGGTTCAGTAGCGTCTCCTTTCGAAAACCGTTGGCCATCCACAGTGCACACGCTCATACCCCAGAAGTTAGGGCTAACTTTGGACAACACCGGGACATAAGTCGCAACCTAAATGAATTCAACAGTTGCAGTAATGTTCATTCTCTTTATATAAAAAATCGTTCACTTAATCTGAGGACCGCACTTTTCCAGATGTGATGTCCGCACACTCCACGAATATTTGTTCCAGATTGTTGCAGAAGGAACGAAAATCGGGAATAACGAGAAGTTTTTTCAGTGTAGAAGCGATTAGGTTCATATCATTTTCGATTAACCTGCAACAAAAATCAATCTCACTTAACGTAACCTATATTTGGGAATTATCCGATACTGTTCATTCAGTTTTTTTTTCAGCGTTCAATCGGCGTTCTCAGCGTTTCCATCAGCGTTGCGATAGATTTAACGAGTTTTCTGTCCTTGGAAGGGAGATCACCTTGTAGAAAGATACTGTCAAGGAACATCCAGAAAATCATTTAAATTGCTCCAAATATATTAAAAAGTTGCAAAAATGTCATGAATTTTTAATGTATCTAATTTCGCAAGAAAATGTAAAAAAATAACATTATTTTGTAAATTTTCAGTGGCCCATAAAATCCGGGCAAAGTGTACTGGGAAACAGAAAAATGATAACGCGCTGTAATAGCGGGTATCAGTAACACACCTTCAGAAACACCGATGAAATTGTCTGTCTCCCTCTTTGAAAGTTTTACTAACGGAAATAAACAACAGACGAATTTTTCCATTACGGAATTCAAAAGATATTATATCTTAAATTATCCTTTTTTTTAATTTTTGGTTTTATTGGTAAACGCTTATAAAGAACTACAAATAGAAAATTGTCAAAGGAAATTACGGGAATAAATACATTCTACTTATTTACAAAATAAATTTTGTTTAAATATTCTCAAGACGTATTTTGTGGATTCACAACTCCTAGGATTTTCCATGTATCCAAAACCTGTTAATACTTACTTGTTCAAAGTTTTCTCGTCCACGTGATCATTTTCTTTCGATACGCGTTCCATGAATTCCTTCAGACGGGGATCCGTGCGTCGAATCCCTCCTGCCTCCATCAGCTGTAAATCATTTATTATTCATCTGCAAACCACTTACAATTTATTATTCGAGACTGTCTGAAAAGTGTCTCATTGTTATACTGTTTTAAGACAAGAAAGTTGTTCATTACGGAACGATTCCGTTGAAAGCGTCGTGTAATGAATTTTGTCTTGATTGCACTGTCACCATATTTTCACCATGCAACTGCTACCCTCAAAGAACCAAGGGGTCTACCATTATATTAAAATTTCGTGACTTAGTGTTGGTTAACCTGTTATGGATTTCGTATGTCAACACATACAGCGCTTTTACTTGTGGCAAAAGCCACGTCTAGCTAAGAATCAAACTACTACCAGCAAGCCACATAGCAAAAGTTCCATGTCAAAATATTATATTGAGTTAGCTTCAATACATGCAAAACATGCACTTATCAATTGATACTTTATTTGGAACTATTTACATTAATTGAGTAAAAGTTGTTCTAGTGGATATGTATGGTAGGCACAAAAGTAGAAATTTAACTCGATTTTATGATTTTATAAATGAGGACGCCTAATTAGTGGATATTTTTGACAAAAATGATGATTGCACCACACCTCGCAATCAATAATTCCATCATATCATGGAATGAATATGCATAGAAATATGAGAAATATACTAGCCGATCTCAGCTAGAGAGCTATCGGTTTGTTATATGAAATATCAGAATGTAGCACAATATTTTGAAATTAGAGTTCTCAAATGCAGTTTTTATTGAAGGAAACAGTGACGTAGAAGGGCCAGTGAAAAAAACTCACTTCGATCAGACCATTTATGGGAACTGTTGGGTCATGAGATGTTCTCTGAAGTAATCTGAATATTCTGCTGATAAAGTCATCTGGCTTACGGTCAGTATCAAAGTATGTATTTCTTCTTTTCTTCATTACATCCCTTTGTTGAGATTCTTGCCCGTTTGTCGCAGCCATGATGTCAGTCAATATCACTTCTTACAATCTCTACACAGTTTTCTCTAAATCACTCACTTTACACTCGCTATTTAATCTAGTTCTTGTGAATTTAACATAGGAAAATCAATGTTCAAGTTTGCATATTCAGTCTTTAGCGTATAAAATATTATTGAAATTCCTTTGTTATTCAAAGCCCTATGTAAGCTATTTTGATTTTAATCAGCACTCAGCCAGTGAATAGAATAGACAAGGAGGAATATATAATAGACCGGTAGCGGTAGCTCAGTGCATCAACTGATGTCACAGCAGCGCTTCTAACTGGGAGGTCCTAGGTTCGAGTCCTGACGGCGGCAGGATTTTCAACACTAGCTTTTCAGCTAGGTCGAATTCAGTCGCTGTCTGGAGGAGAATTCTAGCGGCCGGCTGCTTTGATCGGTAGTTTTCTGATGTTTCTCCGATCAACGCCAGGCGAATGCCGGAGCACTACCCTAACAAATGGGCCACGGACCGCGCGCGATCTGTCCTTCCTCTTCCTTGTCCTATCCCTTACACACACACTTACACTAACATTCACTACACTACCACATATTCTGGGAGACCGGTTGGGAGCTTAGAGCTAATCCCGGCTGGGGCGGTGCCCCGCTGGTGGGAGAGTCCTGGTTAGGGAGAAACCCCACTAGCCGACGGAAGATCTGTGCCGGATCTCGCCATCCAGCAGGGGAAGATCACCGCCATCTCCCGAGAAGAAACATGCACTACACTAACGGGACTAATGACCGAAGCAGTTGACGCGCCCGGAAACACGAAAAAATCAATCAATCAATGTATGAAGGAGTAGATGCAAACAATCTCGCGTGGGTCAATATTCATTAACAAAACACCCAGATCCTCAACGCCTGTTGGCTGGCATTATGAGAGTCATGACGGCGGCAAAACTAGTTATAACGTTGTGAGCTTGTGTTGGCAGTGGACGTGCGTGAACTAGGCATTACAAGCAGTGATAAGTACCAAGAGTATGCGACGTACATAACCTATTATTTTCAGTATTTATGATTGGTACAATATGCAATATCGTTGTTCCATACAACAGTGTAAATGTCCCTAGGTTGTGTTCACTGTTTGCCGGAAGCACTGCCATACACCTGTTATTTTGCTAGACACACGTAATTAATGCGTTCCATGGAATCCAAGTAACTCCTTGCAATACACATAAAAAACAAAATTCAAAGAAGTAAAATAAATGTTTATTTACTTCCAATTATTACGTATTACAATTATCCTCGTCCGACAAAATATAGTGCGCCACGAGAAATTATTGAAATTAGGAAGTGCAGTGTTGTGTGCTTTTCTGTAAACATTCTTTTTCTATAACCATTACATTGAATTTACTTTTTGTGTGATAAATATTATGTTTATTTTGAAACCGAGACTTGAATGTGAGATGCGTACTAGTGCACGTGTTTACGGCTATTGTGCTGTACTGATGCGAGCTGTGATTGAGAGCTTCCTGTTTATATTCGTGGCAGTTTTCTTTTACTGATTGTGAGAGATTAGTTAGAGATTTTCCGCATACGTAATTAAATTTAAATATTTCCCGGACTCGCGTACGTGCATATACTTCAGGGAGACTCTTGGACTTCAGTATACTGATGTTTTCACAGGAGCCATAAACACTTTACGAAGAGGCTTGGCTGAATAGCTGTCGCGGTGGAGGGAGACTTCTCTGAATTACATGTAATGTTCTCTAGGTACGACAAATTGAACACAGAATTGAATTGAATTCACAGACTAGATACGATAAATTGAATACTAATCTATATCACAATTTTGAATAGTTATTTACAAATATTTTGTATAATTACCATTTTTACTCCGGGTCTCTCTGACCTGATTTTTACAAACACACAGGTACTCTGAGGGTATGCAGGACAGAAGTATATATTCTATTTAAAGGGGTTGCGTAGAATAATGAAAACCAAAGATTTTTCGAAGTTGCGAGTACGTACAATGGAAGAAATGTGCGGGGGAGGGGGATATAGACCACATGCGACGAATCGTTGCGATCCACATGTAAGCCTAAACTTCCTAATCTTTTTTGTGTTCGTAAGTTCCATTTCCTTAAAAATCAAACAGCGTTTAGTTACACTGAAGTAACGGTCTTACAGTGAGATAAGCAAGGGAGGCTTAAAGAAATATGGGCCGAAAACACCGGCGTAAATTTCATAGGGACTGGCAGGACCATGTCCGGGGGCGCCGGGTGTCTTGGGGGGGAATGAATAAAAGTACATTTTAATATTAAATAGTGAATTATTACATATAAAAAAGTTCCTGGTCAAATAAGTTATTTGCTGAGAGTTACTTTAATAAGTTATTGTTACTGCATAACGCGACCTCTTGCGGCAAACACTGACAATATTTCGATGGCGGTTATGTCTTTCATGAGCCCAAGCCGAATATTGAAACATACGCGTATGTTTAAAAATAAGTGAGAAATACGAAAAAGTGAGTATTAAATTAAAGGGAAGAGTCGATGCGTTCTTGATTGTATAAATTCCCAGTCTAATAAGATTCTAGATTTTTTTTCGAAATTGTGCATCTAAAACAGAAAGAAACGTGTTTCTTTTTCTTTGTTTTATTTATTAATTTTTATTAATTTTATTAACTTTTGACAATGCATTTTGCTATTCACAGCTTAAATCTTGTATTCTAGTGTTTAATGATGGGATGGATGGAATGTAAAAAGTTCACACATTTTACAGTTTGCTAGAACGAATTTTTGTTTTCTTCGGTCATATCATTTATCGGCGGAAAACATTATTAATCGTGATAGATTTCGATAAAAGCAAAATAATCTTAAAACTTTGTTCACAAGATGGTCATCAATTTTCAAAGTTATTCAGCCAGAAATTTTAATAGCCCCTAGGACAATAAAATTTACGAAGAAACACAAACACCTCAACCAAAATATCTTGCAGATGTAATGGAGAGCGTCTCAGCTATTTTCTTTGCGCATTTACTTAAATAGTCAAATTTCACAACCAAGATCTGCTAAAGATCTTGCAAACTTGTTAATAATTGAATATTGTTTAATATAAAGAAGTTTTCCCGATGTGTGTAAAGTACAGTATTGACATTATTTTTGACACTTCCTGTCACAGTCGCCAGCACCGAAAGAACAGTTATCAAAATTAAAGTTGATTAAAAATTACTTACGAAGTACAAAGACAGCGTAAGTAATTTAAGGACTTCTTCAATTGAGCACGAAAAACGATGTGGTTTAAAATAATATCTCTATTATCATTGATAAACTTGTAAATGGGAAGATCAAAATTTAAATTTTAAATTATATCATGAAATTGCAAAAATTGAATGTTTTCTAAATTATCTAAATTTCTATATAAGTTCATTGTAATAAAGGTTTTCACTCCAAAAATTCAGATTATAAACACAAAATTAAATTAATGACATGTCTTTAATTTATGGGGGCCCCCGTATTGGGTCAGTGCAAGGGCCCCTTCTGTTGAACTTAAGCCACTGGTCGAGAAGAACCACAGATATTTGAAAGTCTATTACCTATCCCGCTCTGCCCTCAGTTCCAAGGCGCGTATCTGTCTGTCACGTTCCTGCCCTTGGTGGAGAGAACCCTCGTCGAGAAGTGCCCGGCGCGGACTGCCGGCGACAAAGAGAAAAAGAGTACAATATGTAGACCGCCTTTTGTTGCGTTGTAGTCCAGATTGATCAGCGCTTTATTGCTATTAAGATCAATTTCATCAGCTTCAGGTAAGGTTAGACAAATATTATCCCTTTTCTCTTTTTCATCATGGCTGGTATCACGGTATAACCATGCTAATCCCAATTGTACAAGATTTATTTGAGAGAAAATTTGGGGTCATTTCTCGTTTGTCTTTCCTTAGTGATCCAATGAGTGTGACACCATTACTGGACAAACATTCTGCTAATGGATAACTGCTGTAATAATTATCTGTGCCACATTACGACGCAGGTGTTTTATTGGTTCCACTAATCTCTTTACGACATCAAAAATGTGTCCTTGATGTTAGATGTTGTCCCGGCTTTTGCTTGCCACAATTCACTTCAAAATTCCATGTATAAAATATCTTGCTAATGTATAAATCATAAATTTTCAATCCGTAACTTGAATGTTTATTTGCCACTTTCACTTCTACTATCTTCAATTTATCTTTTGTCTCATTTCCACTTATTCTGGAAACTGCTAGTGCGTGTCAAATTGCTGATGCGCCCAAAACCACACGAGACGCAGCCTACAAAAAGAGATCGCGGCGCCCCTCGCTCCCGCGGGCGGCGTAGGATCTCTAAAATCCCAAGAACCTAGAAATCTTCACAATTGCGTAAGAGCGCCGCAATGGCGTAGGCCGCCAAAATCTCATCACACTCAACGCCTCGACGTTCATGGGGCAAGCAGCATCAGCAGCGGCACGACCGGTAGCAGTAGCTCAGTGCATCAACTGATGTCACTGCAGCGCCTCTAGCCGGGAAGTCCTAGGTTCCCACTCCCCACGACGGCAGGATTCGAAGCTAGCTTTCCAACTAGGTCGAATTCAGTCGCGGTTTGGAGGAGAATTCTAGTGGCCGGCTGCTCTGATCGGTAGTTATCCGTGGTTTCTCCGATCAACACGAGGCGAATGCCGGAGCAGTACCCTACCAAACGGACCACGGACCGCGCGCGATCTGTCCTTCCTCTTCCTTGTCCTATCCACTCCCCTTACACACACACACACACACACACACACACACACACACACACTAACTTGCACTACACTGCACATACTGCACTGCACTACACTGCACATATCCCGGTAGACCGGTCGGGAGCTTAGAGCTAATCCCGGCTGGGGCGGTGCCCCGTTGGTGGGAGAGTCCTTGTTAGGGGGAAACCCCACTAGCCGACGGTAGGTAGGCGCCGGATCTCGCCATCCAGCGGCGGAAGATCACCGCTATCTCCCGAGAAAAAAACATGCATTACACTAACAGGACTAATGACCAGAGTAGTTGACGCGTCCGGAAACACGAAAAAATCAATCAATCAAAACTCAGCCCTGGGCGCGTTTCTCCTCTGTCAGAACAATCGCGGAAGGCTGCTCTTTGTTTGTACCGTTTGAGTTTGATGCGGTCATTTCGGTTAAATCTGTTTGGTCGCCCGTCTTTACTAGGGTTGTCTTAGCGGAGCTCATGTTTGCAGAAAGGTCACTGATGGCTGAAAGGGACGCGTCCGACTGACTTGTGGGCGAAGAGGGGGTTGTCGGGCGGGAAGGACTGACACCAGCATTTTGGGCCGCTTTTCATTCAATTTTGGAACAGACTCATCATGTTGATCGTTACAGCTAGCTGTGAGTGGAGTACCGCCATTTTGGGTGCGACCTGCTGCAGCAGCTTCAGTTGCCTCAACTGCAGTTGAGGCAACTGCAGTCTGCAACTGCGTCGCCACATCCTGTTGACGCAAAATGTTACAGGTGTGGCCTACGTTATCATCTATATATTGACAGCCATGACAACGATTTCCCGCGCTACTACCAATCACTCGATTAAAAAAAAATTCTGCATTAAAACAATTTATTCCAAAAAAGCCCGAGTTTTAATATTCTTTTTTATTTCTTATTTTACGTGATATTTCTTGTTATATGAAAGAGAAAGGATTAATTTACCAAAAAAAATGCCTTTATTACGAATAAAATACAAAACAAGAGCATGATTTTACAGTTGGGTAAAATTGTAATAGAATGGTTAATTCTGTGTCTACAGCAAAATAAAATTTAGTTCTGATTTAATAATAAATGATGAGACACTTAAAATAATGCTCACAGACTTGCTATGCTATTAACACTGCAAAATATGGAGAAAATAAAAAGAAACAGAATAATGTAGCATCCAAAACTATTTTTTTTTTTTTTTTGTAACGTAAGTTGTTTGAAGTTTCAAGATTACAGTTAGAAAATGCAAGTATGTCCGTATTCATACAAATTTATGAATGGTTCTCAAAAGCAGGAATTAGCCTATGCCAAACTGTAAATAAAGGTCTAAACAATATCAGTGAACTGCAGAACCCGTTTGCTAGTAAATAAATTACTATGACAATGAGGCTCACAGGATTCTTGTGAGGTAGTTACTGACTGAAAGTTTCACGGCACTATTTATTCATGAAAACTCGTTCATGCATCCATTTGTCAAGGTGCTACAGAGAATTTACCGCTTGAAATATCCACAGAATGAGTCAACACTAATCTCACACCCCATACGTATCCCTAAACCGCATAATAAGCCACACTCACGCTATAACTACACTGTAACACCTGATCGCTTTTGCCATCTTAATGAAGGCGATGGACCTCTTCAATTTGGGAGTGGAGCAGTGGCGCTCGAGGCACATCTAGCGTCTTCTTTACATACTATATCTATGGTGAACATTGACTCATGCGAAATTTTTTGCCTCTCTTCTGTACACTGCTGATTAAAATAACAAATTCTTACATAGGGCTTTGAATAACAAAGGAATTTCAATAATATTTTTATTTGCTAAACACTGAATATGCAAATTTCAACATTGATGTTCCTATCCTAAATTCACAAGAACTAGATTAAATATTGAGTGTAAAGTGAGTGATTTAGAGAAAATTGTGTAGAAATTGTAAGAAGTGATATTTACTGACATCATGGCTGTGCCAATTGAGGAAGAATCGGAAACAAGATACATTATAAAGAGAAGAAGAATGACATATTTCAGTATTGATCATATGACAGATGACATTATCAGCAGAATATTCAGATTACTTCAGAATTCACCTGGTGACTCAACAATTTCTATAAACAGTCTGATCGAAGTGAGTTTTTCCACTTGCTCTTCTGCTTCACTCTTTTGCACAATAAAGAACGTTATATGATACCACGAATAACAAAATGTTGAGCTATATATTCAAAGAATTGTTATATTCAGAAAAAGCCGCGCTCTAGCTACGATAAGCTAATAATAGATTTTTCTTATTTATCAGCAGTTTCTTTTCATGATATGGTGGAATTATTGATTGATAGCCATGGCGCAACCAATATTCTTATCCACAATATCCGCTGCTCACGCGAGATGGCGGCTCCAATTAAGAAATTATAGAATTATGTTAAATTTCTATGGCTAGGCCGACTTTGTATATACGGAAAACAACTTACTAAAGACGTACGATTAGAATATCATTTGGATCCCCTTATTGTCATGACTTTAGACTTTCTAAGAATGTCCTCCAATTTTGTTCCTTTTGTTCTGAAAGATTCTATTTTAGGTGAATGTTTTTGTACTTACACATTTTTACCTGCATTAGTTGAGGAAGAAAACATTGATTATAAGTTACGAGTGAATTTCCATCAAATTTCCAACAACAGGACCTATGCATTCACTCATTTTAAAACTGAGAAAATAATGAACACTGAGTCAATTTACCTAATTTTCCCCCGGGTACTATTATCATATTTTCTTCTTATCCTAACGACAATTGGAAATCCAGATACAGATTAAAAATTTAAGAAACAAATTAAAATTATCCATTCAAGTATTTCTCAGTAGTTTCAGAATCATCAATGTAACTTTAAAAAAAGATTTCTTCAGTCTTTTCTTGCCCTCATCAGCTTCATAATACAAAAGAAACTTTGCTTCTGAGATTATCGCAGTTCCTCCAGTCTCCGTGTTAATATTCCAGCTGTCGGCCAACCTGGCTAGCGAAGACGACTTAGCAATGTCGACACCGGTAATGAGTTCGAATCCCGTCTCACGCTCGGATATTAGCTTCTGTGGAGTGGCATGGTCAGGGATTTTCCAAGCCACTACGTGTCACCTAGAGAACGGATTTTCATGTAAATACGTATTTTTACAGGGTTTCACCTGTATTAAATATTGTTTAGAATTAATAACACATTCTGAATGAATTAGAACCATTTGTATTTTACATATTTTGTTATAATTACACATTTTTTCATATTTTACCTATCACATCACTACTATTTTGTTACATTTTAGTATATTTACGCGCCAAAACCAAACATTTAGTATGCGAATTCGCAATATACGTTACAGGAATCATCTTTTGTTTCCGAAAGTTTAGGCTAAACTAACGTACCCCCGCGACAACTCTGGCATGTAGAAACCCGAAATCTCCCTTCCTCTATTACCGTACGAGGGGAAAAGATGGTAGCGAAATGTGTTTACAACAGAATTCGAGATATTGGAATATTCACGGAGTGTGTGTACTTGTAAGAGCTAAACCTCGAAAAAATGTGGTACGAGGTCCCAAAAGATTTCTTTTGTAGATTATTGCATGAGCGTAACTGGACGATACAAATAAATTTCGGTCTCGAAAATGACATTTTAAAACGCTAAGCGAAACGTCTTCGAGTGACGCACGATCAATGTCAATAAAGAGGCCCAAAGTGAGAAGGAAACTTGTGTTGGCGACAGTGCATTTTCATCTGCCTAAATGAGACGCGTTTTCAACATATAATATTTAAAGTGAAGTCGGCATTCGTCACCTGGCTTTTGACGCCTCATTTGTTAATACTGGTTGGGTGAGAGAACCGCAAAGCGAATAGAAATAATACGAAGTAATTTTCAGATGATGGAGGAAGAAGGGATTCGGCGTTCGGATCCCCGTCTGAAGCAATTCATGTTACGCGCATCAAAAGAAAAAGACGACGTCGACGAGGAAACGTTGGACGAGTAAGTATTAACAACTTTTGGATATATTTTCCGTAATTTCCTTTGATAATTTTAGACTTCTATTGGGAGTCCTTTATAAAGTGTTGGTCAATGGAGCCAAACATCTGAAAAATGGATAATTTAATTTTAAAAAGGATTTCATAATAAAAAAACCATCTCTCGTTTATTTCCGTTCGTGATACTTTCAAAGAGGGACAGTGAATTTTATCAATGTCTCTCATGGTCTGCTACTGCCGCCTGCCTAACGAGCGCGCAATCGTACGGCTTCATTGCTCTGTTCTCCAATGCACCGAGCTCGGATTTTATGTGCCATAGAAAATTTACAACCCGCTTCATTTGCAATTTTTGAATATTATGAAATAAATTTCTTTGAAATAACTTGCAATGTTTTA
Organism: Teleogryllus occipitalis; assembly: GCA_011170035.1. Lineage (NCBI taxonomy): Eukaryota > Metazoa > Arthropoda > Insecta > Orthoptera > Gryllidae > Teleogryllus > Teleogryllus occipitalis. The sequence goes on along the minus strand of BLKR01006821.1, from coordinate 26,377 downwards.
TTTTCTGAAAGTCCCTTGTCAGTATCTTTTTAGAAGATCTCTTTTCCAAGAACAGAATATCCGTTGTGTATATAACAATGATTAAATTGCATTTATAATTTAGACGTGCGAGCATTGGTACATCCACGAAACTAAATATAAAACAATAAATTGCTTTTCCGTAAATGTAAGAGTGATTTTTTAAAGTGGAAAACGATCGAAAATCAGTTAAAACAATGACTGAAGTAGGTGATGATACAACAACATATATTTGTTTTTCATTATTTGGAACTTTTGCAATTTTCGAAAATTCGGAGAGCTTAGCAAAAATGGGATCTACACGAGTTATGCACTATTCGAGAAAAAAATATAAATAAAGAAGCTGTGGGAGTTTAGAGAAATTTCTTTTTAAAATTCCCTTTATTTCAAGAAAAATAACTCCTATTTTCAAGAAATTGTACACAACCTCTTTACCAGATATCGTTTTGAAGATAATATTTCTTTGAGCAACAATATCTATCTTGAATATTTTAATTGAAGGAAGTCGCCGATAAAAATTACACTTTTACAATTTTCGAAAATTCAGAGAACTCGAAGAAAATCAAGCCTGTGCCATTTTTATTAGCGTCCTTTGCACTTTCGGAGAAAAATAAGAAGAAAATGGAGCAATTTTTCAGAAAACTTTGGAAATGTTCCTGAGGATTCGTGTGAAGTTGTAAACTCAAAATAGCTCACTACAAGAAATCCACATACAATACATGTACGTTACTTTACAACGCATTGCCAGATGAAGTTAAACAATTAAAAATGGTTCACAAATTTAAGTTAAAAGTAAAATCTTTTCTACTGCATACCTGTTTCTATACAATTAGACTATACTGGTCGTCTAATAGAAAAATAATGTTTTTCTGTTAAATCTAGTTTTTGATATGTTAATCTCTCTCTTTTTTAAAATTTATTATTATTATTATTATTATTATTATTATTATTATTATTATTATTATTATTATTATTATTATTATTATTATTATTATTAATCTTTCAACTATTAATAGTTAAATTGTTGGGAAGGGGTTCTGAAACAAGGAAGCGTGCGCAAATGATTTTCTCCCCTATAAGTCACGTACAGTTTTTTACTGTTTTGACTAAGCAAATATCTAGTAATATCTAGTAATAAATATCTAGTAAATATCCGTTTCAAATTAGAGGGGTCGGAAAGTCGGCTAGATCGATTGTGAAATATCAGTTTTCGTGACAATTCTGCTTACGATTTAGCCGCCAGTTGTTCACAATGGTAGAGGCGTTTGTGTAAATCAATTTTTTGGTATCTATGACCCACACAACGTTTATTTTCGAGTACACGACGTGTAAGAAGAAGTTCTTGTTCTATTGAGTCCTTTTTTACTGCAGTTTATGATTCCTGAATCTAGAATGGAAAAAATAGTAAGCTAGTTTCCATAAACACGTTAATATTTTACTAATGTCCAGGTTCAGCATTTCAAACAAAGCATTTACTTATTACTTTGTCTTATACATACAAACGGCGTAATATACGTTGTATAGAGAAAGTTATGTAATACTGCGGAAAATCGATTTCGAGATTTCAACGGAAATACGCGTTTTGGAGTCCCCTAGTAACGAAAAAGTGTTTTGTTTTCAAAATGTCTGTCTATCTGTCCGTCGATCTGTGAACACTACTAGCGTTTAAACTATTGGTACGATCTTTTCCGAAGTGATGTTCATCAGTCTGAAGTCAAAGCTTTGAGATTTTTATTTGATTTATTTGGTAAAAAAACAGTAAAAACTGTATATGACGTATGGGGGCGAACACGTTTTGCACACGTTTTCATGAGTACCAGCATCCCATCCCAACATTTTAACAATAAATAGTTTAAAGTTAAAACAATAATAATAATAATAATAATAATAATAATAATAATAATAATAATAATAATAATAATAATACCATTTAGAAAAGCGAGAGATATTGAACGTTTGAAAAATTAGACATTTTCGTTCCCTAGTTATAAAAACTATTTGCAATGATAAACGAACTGCAGGTTTGATTTTTCTGCATTGCTAACAACATAGTAACTCACCCTCGACTCTACTGCTACCATTACAAGCAAAAGAAGACCTCAACCATACGTGCGCATAATGATACTACATTTAAGTCCAGAAGCAAAAGAAGGGGCCATCTCAGCATTTGCTCTATGGATCAAGGAAACTGGACAAAAACCTGATTGAGATGGGGGTCATTGACCCAGAAGCTGAAGTACATTACTTCTTACAGGCATATTACAGTCTTTTTTTAAGAAATTATACAATACAAATGTAAACTAATCCATTATATATCATTATTGTGTTAAAATGAACTTTATTTTTCTTTTAGACAATCAGTATAGTCTTTGATTGTTTATAAACAGTTATGCAGCAGAAAAGAGTGTAATTTTAACTTAAATTTGTGTACCGACTTTAATTGTTTAATGCCATCTGGCAATGCGTTATAAAGTAGCTTACATATATTGTATGTGGATTTCTTGTAGCGAGTTCTTGATTGTGATATTTGATGTACATGATTTCTATGACGTGTATTGTAATTATAAATATCAGTATTGCATGAAAATATGTTCTCACCGTTAAGTAAGTCAGTTTTGACAAATATTACAGATTAGTAGATAAATAAGCGAGGCAATGGTAAGATTCCAAGCTCAATGAAAAGAGGCTTGCAGGAATCACGTGAATGGCATTTTTTCGTTATTCGGATAATTTTCTTTTGCAATATAAAGGTCTGGGTACTACAGGACGATCTTCCTCAGAAAATTATACCATATCTCAGGCGGGAATGTACAATTGCAAAATACATGCAACGAGCTCCATGAAGGCTGAGAATAGAGAAGAGAAACGGTCCTTAGAAACGGTTCCAATTTTTTCAATGAAAATTTATATTTAGTACAAGATTTTGCTATTCTTTAATATTCTTAAAGTAATATTTTTGTTCTGCTATTAAGAAACTGAAAAGTTAAAAAAACGTTTAAAAAATCTACTTTGTGCGGCGATAGATGGCAGCTGGCAACAGAATAGGGTAAGACCGTAAAAGCAGTCCACACTACAGAAATTAGAAAACTTTACTATGAGAAAGTCTGTGCCATTCAGTAGCATGACTTGCTTTAATGCTATAATTAGATACTTTTTATATAGGTTTCTCAGAATGAACACAATCATTACTGAATGAATCATTACTCCCAACCCTACTTTCCATTCGATGGAAAAAATTTGAATGAACAATGTCGGACCATTCCTAAACCTTGGATACGTTAATTGAGATTGATGTTTTTCATTGCAGGTTAGTCCATAATAATTTGCCCCTAATCGTTTCTACACTGAGAAATCTTCTCGTTATTCCTGATTTTCGTGCTTTCTGCAACCATCTGGAACAAATATTCGACGAGTGTGCGGACATCACATCTGGAAATGTGCGGTACTCAGTATAAGTGAACGATTTTTTAAATAAAAAGAATGAACATTGCTACAACTATTGCATTTATTTAGGTTGCGTCTTATATCCCGGAGTTGTCCAAAGTTAGCCCTAACTTCTGGGGTATGAGCGTGTGCACTGTGGATGGCCAACGGTTTTCGAAAGGAGACGCTACTGAACCTTTTACTCTGCAGTCATGCAGGTAACGGTAATAATAATTTTCACAAGTATACCGTTAGGATTTTTAAATATAGTAAAGAAACTTAAAATCAACCTCATAGATCATAAAAGTTTGAAATGATTGAAGGCGTTGTCATTGTCAACAATAGTATTTATTTTTAAAAAAATAAATACTATTGTTGACAATGACAACGCCTTCAATCATTTCAATTATGTAAATGTCAACTACAACTCACCACTGATTCAATATCATAAAAGTTTTCATTAAAAAAATTTCTGTAATTTTAATCTTTGTGAATGTGAGAATAGACAGCGTCAGTGTCGGAATGTCTCGAAACTTCAATATGTCCAAAGAGCATTCAACAAATAGTATATAAACCAATCTTTATGGAGGACGTATTTAGATTACTATGACGAGAGAGTAACATTCATTAGAATATGAGAAATTACTCACACTAAGCAAATGTCGAATGTTTTCAAGTGTTTACTTAGAGTAACTGCACATATTTATTAATAATACCCAATGTTATTCGCATCGACACGAGATGTTTGTCCAAAATCTTGAGTAACAAGCAATTGTTCGTTTTGATTAATACCACTCAATGGCGGACAGAGTGGTGGGTTCCACTTGCTCCGTCCTGGCGTCGCCGTTAGCAAGTACAAGCAGGAACGAGGGTGATTGCGGTGAAACGTGGTGGGCGTGTGCCTCATACGCACAGCCAATTGCACAAGCACGTGTGGTGTAGTAGTGCGCGAATCCCAATATAATCGACCCTATGATAGTGGCGGTTGGTCGGGTCAAAGCATCGGCATAGGCTAAGCGGAGTGGCGGTCACGGTACCTCTGAACGACGGACCGGGAGCGGTAGCTCAGTGTATCAACTCATGTCACCGCAGCGCCTCTGACCGGGAGGTCCTAGGTTCGAGTCCTGAAGGCGGCAGGATTTTCGACACTGGCTTTTCAGCTAGGTCCAATTCAGTCGCTGTCTGGAGGAGAATTCTAGAGGCCGGCTGCTCTGATCGGTAGTTTTCCGTGGTTTCTCCGATCAACACCAAGCGAATGCCGGAAAAGTACCCTACCAAACGGGCCACGGACCGCGCGCGATCTGTCCTTCCTCTTCCTTGTCCTATTCTCTCCCCTTACACACACACTTACACTAACATGCACTACACTATCACATCCATTCCGGAAGATCGGTCGGGAACTTAGAGCTTGTCCCGGCTGGGGCGGTGCCCCGCTGGTGGGAGAGTCCTGGTTAGGGGGAAACCCCACTAGCTGACGGTAGGTCAGCGCCGGATCTCGCCATCCAGCGGGGGAAGATCACAATCATCTCCCGAGAAAAGCATGCACTACACTAACGGGTCTAATGATCAAAGCAGTTGACGCGCCCGGAAACACGAAAAATCAATCAATCAATCAATCTGAAATACGGCAACGGAGAGCGAGGACAATTTCGCGACCAACTGCTTAAATACGAAGAAAATCGTATTGCTCTGCGGGCAGTTGGCCCTGCAGCAGCGAAGTTACGACTGATGGTTGTACTCAACGAAAATTTAGTTATCGAGCGTTTGCTGGAGGACATTTCTCTAAGACTCCCAAGATCACGTGAGGCGCGTCCCGGGTCTCTTCTCATAGGCCGAGAGTCGCGTGTGGCGGGAGCGATTATTCAATAACAGCTTGCTCAGATTTTCGGCCGTATTCTCCGATGTTGACTGGAGAGGAAAGCGGCACCGGGCGACGGCATACAGATATGGAGGTGGCGGTTTTCTCAGAGGATGAGAGCTTGTCCAGCATTCCAACACGTTAACAGCTCCGCAACCGAAAAATGCAGTTTCAGTCCTGTTTCGCGGGCGTCATATTCAATACAGAACTAAAAATATTTCATGCGCGGCGAAAATCGATCCTCGTGGTCGCTCGTGTTACAATTGGCTGAATACAGCAGTGTTTCAATTGTAGCAGCCGGCTGATCTGATCGGTGGATTTCATGGGTTTTCTGACCAATACCAGGCGAATGCAGGGGGCCCTCTGAGAAAAATTCTTGGAGGGCCTCTGCACACGGGCATACATTGTGGGTAATACTCTATAAGATGCGAGTATATAAAAATGTTGCAACTCCAGGGATGAAATCGACCGATCTAAATCGGCGCTCAGAGCCCCAGGAGATAGCAGCAACAACAACTACTAATACAGGAACACTTTGCCATGGAATACGAGCAAAAGAAATGGGAACTTTCATTGAGATGCAAAACGTTTTTTCGATCAAAGAACCCCATACTCAGTCTTATCATGATACGTACGAGCTGGCACGTGGGGAGGATATGGGTATTGGTAAGTAAAATCAGATCTCACATTCCCTTGACAGACTCGATATCTTCAAACATATTTTGGATGAACGTACTGGGGATCACACGATCTAGGAATCAGCCAAAAATAAATATAACCGTTTGTCTTTGTACGTAAATTGTAGAAGTTTAATAATCGCGTCATTCTGTGTGGGTTTTGTTTGCCATTTCACATTTCTTTAAAACATCACATTAAATTGGAAAATATTTTACTAGTCATCAGTAATTTTTTTCTTACTTGCAGCAAACCTTTGACATATGGATTGGTTTTACAACAATTGGGAAGTGAAACAGTTCATAAATTTGTTGGGCAAGAACCCAGCGGAGAAGTATTTAATGCATTGATTCTTGATAAGCATGGTTAGTTTCTACGTAAGAAAAAGTCACATTTTAGTAATTACTATTGTTTTTAACACCATCCAATGGCTTATGGTAATTTAAACTTATTATAATTAATTAATATTTAGAATTTTCTGTATTTGTAGTACTTCATTATTTATAATAAAGCATATGTAGGATGCACCTGAACTCCGACAAGAACGTCCAGAGAGATCAGCAATGGAAATGGAGATAGAATGAACATGTGCAAGAACATGAGGAAAAAAAACTATCTATACGAGCAAAATTATTCTCAAAATTTAGATTTTACGTTTTTTATCCTAGTTTACTGCTTCACATGTACCGTTCTGCAGCAATGGTAAGAATAATTTTCGTTACAAGCACCGTGACCCTACCACAGTGTGCAGCTGAAAAATCCAGGATTGAATCGTCTATTTAAAAAGCTAGGCATTTCAAGCCGAAAACTTCTTGTAGGTTTCCTGCCTCATCTCCTTAAGATGTCACTTCCCTAAGTTTCTCGGAGTAGTTCAGGTATACCTATTTATTTCTGTATATATCAACATAGTGTTTATTGTAATGTTAGCTTAAGCCAGCTTAAGAATAAAGCCAGCCTTATTTTTACGCAAACTTAAGAATAAAGCCAGCTGACAAAAAAACAAATATGAAAGTTAAAACAAAATTACTTGTACATAAATTATAGGCTCACCAAAATAAGTAATATTATTGATAAAGATCAATATTTATTATTGTAAAAATATAAATAAATTCCATCACCATCTCGAGACAGACCCGTAACAGACAGGTAATAATTTTTAAATTGACACCAAACAAAAAATGAAAGCACAAAACTACTTATACACGAATTATAGGCTCACCAAAATTTTAATATTATTATTAATTATTAGTATATTATTGTAAACAAAATAACAAATGGGGACACCATGCACCTCGAGGCAATCCATTTAACACGTAATTATTTTTAAACGAACGAGTTTAACACACAGAACATTATTTTAACATACCAATCATAACATCATTTACTATTTGTTGATATATCCTTGAAGCAAGTGCTCGTCAACTTCAGCTAAAAATGTTACAAAAACACAACCGAATTGGTCAAATTCGCACTCCCTAACGGCATTCAGAGCCTAATAATTTTTTAAACTAGACAGCAGAACACCGTTTTATTTTAACATATTGTACGTATTATTTTATATTATTCGTTATTATAGCCCTTGAATTAGGTGCTCGTCCACTTTAGCAAAATATTTTGCAATAACACAACCAAACCGCTCAAGGATGCACATCCTCACGGCATTCAGCGCCTAATAATTTTTAAAATAGACTTCATAACACAGTTTTGTTATAATATGTTATATGTATTATTATATATAATTTTTTGATATAGCCCTTGAATTAAGTGCTCATCAACTTTAACAAAGAATGTTAAAAAATACATCTCTACCGCTTCCACCGCTCAAGTATTCACTTGCTCAACGCATTCAGCGCCAAATCCTTTTAAAACTAGGCAGGAAAACACAATTACCTTTGAACATATTAAACACATGATTTGGTCAAATTTGCTGGTATAGGCCTTCAATTAATTGCTTGATTACTTCAGCAAAAATGTTTCAACAATACAACATAACCGCTCAAGTATACACATCCTCACAGCATTCAGAGCCTAATAATTTTTAAACTGAACTGCAGAACACAATTTTCATTCAACATATTATACGTGGTATTATGAAGTATTTGTTAAAATAGCTATTGAATGAAGTGTTTGTCAACTTTAGAAAACAATATTGCAATAACACAACCAAACCTATCAAGTACTCACTTCTATCATTTGGAGGCATAATCACTTAATTCGACTATATCAACAAATATTACGTAATCATGTGTGTAATATGTTAAAAGAACACAGCGTTCTGTCGTCTAGTTTAGAAGTTATTAAACTCCAAATTCCTATTTTTGCCACAGTTTTTGCTTACGTTTACGAGCACTTAATTCAAGGGCTGTATCAACTAATAGTACATAATTATATATATAATTTGTTAAAAGAAAATTTGGTCTAGACACTAGAGTCTAGTTTAAACATTATTAGACTCTGAATGCCCTGAGTATGTGTATCCTTGAGCGGTTGGGTTGTAATTTTGCAACATTTTTGCTTAAGTTTAAAAGCACTTAAATCAAGGGCTTGTAAATAATATATAATATTACGTATTATATGTTGAAAAAAAACTGTGTTCTGCCGTCTAGTTTTAAAATTAATACGCTCAGAATGATGCGAGAAAGTGCGTACTTGATCGTTAGAGTTGTATTTTTGCATGATTTTTGGTTAAATTTGACGAGCACTTCATTAAAGTGCTATATCAACAAATAGTACATAATAATACGTATAATATGTTAAAATAAAACTGTGTTCTGACGACTAGTTTAAAAATTATTAGGTTCTGAATGCCGTGAGTATGTGCATGTTTGACCGATTGGGTTATGTTATTGCAACATTTTTGCTAAAGTTGACGAGCACTTAATTCAAGGTCTATATCAACAAATATTAGATAATAATACTTATAATGTGATAAAATAAAACTGTGTTCTGACGTCCAGTTTTAAAACCAATAGGCTCTGAATGGCGTGAGGAAGTCAGCACTTGATCGGTTGGGTTGTATTGATGCAATTTGTTTTGATAAAGTTGACGAGCACTTAATGTAAGGGTTATATTTACAAATAATATATGCTAATACGTAGAATATGTTAAAATAGAACTGTGTTTGGCCGTCTGATTTAAAAAGTATCAGCCTCTGAATGCCCTAAGTATGTGCGTACTCGAGCGGTTGGGTTGTATTTTTGCAACATTTTTGCGAAAGTTGATGAGTACTTAATTCAAGGTATGTATATAAAAATATTATATAATTATATGCATAATATGTTTAAAGAAAACTGTATTCTGATCGCTAGATTCAAAGTTATTACGATGTTAATGGTTTGCCGGAGAGCCTACTTGAGCGGTTTGGGTGAATTCTTGAGACATTTGTTAGTTGAAATTTACGAGCACTTACTTTAAGGATATATCGACAAATAGTACGTAATGTTATAAATAGTACGTTAAAAGTAATGTTCTATATGTTCCGCTCATTCATTTAAAAATAATTACAAGCTGAATGGTCCGCTTCGAGTTAAATGGTGTTGCAACTTGTTATATTTTATTACAGTAATATATACAAATAATTCATAACATTAGTAATTTAGGTGAGCATATAATTCATATATAAGTAGTTTTTTCTAACTTTATTTTTTTATTTTGTTTCGATTTAAAAATTATTACCTGTTGAATGGTCTGTCTCGAGTTGAATGGTATTGCAATTTGTTATGGTTTTTTACTGTAATAAATATTAATATTTATTGATTATATTAGTATTTTAGTGAGCATATGATTCCTGTACAAGTAGTTTTGTTCTAACCTTAATATTTTATTTTTTGTCAGCTGGCTTCATTCTATAGCTGACTGAATATTGATTTTTGAGAGAACTACAAGAGCATAAAATTTGGATATACGGCATTTAATTAGCCTATAATTAGCCAAACATTATGAGCTATATTTTTGTGTTCTGCCCAGCCTAGTGTGTGACCCAACTTTATGGACGTAAATTTCACAATGGCTGAGTTCTGTAATGTGATCACCATCTGGTAAGGGGAAAAGCCATCTAAAATTGCTCTTCTTTGGAATAATAACTAGCTCTACTAATAATGGCACATCCTTTCTCGTACTGGTTAGTTTCTTAAACTCCTTAGTGTGGGTTAGCTTTTCGGCTTTGCCCTACCCTCTTCACAGCTGTTATCTATCGGCCTCTAAAAAAAGTTTACTCAATTGTTCGTTTTATAATTTAAAATATGACTTTAATAATATTAGAAAAGTGTAGAAAAAGTCCTAGATGGTAATTTTTAATGACAAATTAGGAAGCGTTTTTTGGAAAATATTGTTTATGTGTCTGAAAATGCGCAATTGTGATCTAAGTTCCCCAGAAAAGGTTTGGATTTTCGATAAACTTCATAAGAAATCACTTAAAACACTTGTAGTCATAAATACAATAATCAATCAAGAGTGCCTGTAATGTACATAATAATGAAGTGAGAGAGATTTTAAAAAAGATTACATTGGTGTGATTTTTGAAAAGTAAAAAGAACATGTCACATATACTTGTATATGACAGTGCATTCGTCACTATCCATAGAAAGAGTTTAAAGAAAAATTTGCACAAACCTTTTTGACACAATAATATTTTTATATTACCCATATTTCATTCAAAATTGTGTGAAAACTACTATTATTTTCAAATTAACGTACGGAACATTAAATAAAGCGTTAATTGCGGAGACCAAATTTAATTTACAGTAGAATTCTTTGGCAATTCAATACTGTAAATGTAAACTCCGAAAAAATTTGAATCTTTGTAGTTTTTGAAAATTCAATGAATTTCACGAAAATGAGACATACACCATTTTTAAATGCTTAGAAAATTTTAAAAATGTTGAGGCTTCTTATAAAAAACTGCTAAAAATCAAAATATTCATTTCCAATTCCAGAGGCCAGCCAAATTCAATCAGCAAGATTGATCGGGGAATATTAATTTTCATGAAAATCCTGCCTACGTTTTAGCCAATTGCGTCGTTGTCAGATGGACGAACCAACAATCGTTCAGACGGTTGCAGGACAGATAGACAGAGGCAATTTTTGAGAAAATTTTGAAAATATTGTTGAGGATTTATGTAAAGTACCCCCCAAAGTCAAAATATCCGTTTCAAATTCAAGGGGCCAGCCAAAGTTAATCAGTCAGATTCATGGGAGAATATTAATTTTGGTGAAAATCCTATCAATTATGGTTTAGTCGTTAGCGATGTGCACAGACGTATAGACAGACGGACGCACTAAGACGCAGACGGATAGACGGACAGACGTTTTCCTGTAAAACAATTTTTCGATATCAACGACCTACAAAACGTGGAATCTGACTACACAACGTGTCAGAGGAAGTAATTTACTATATATTGGAACAACATTTATCCAATTTCTTGGAATCTGAATCCCACAATATGAGATTTTCTTAAAACAGACACCGTTTTCTAACGTTGCAATACGATACCTCGACATACTACATAAGGAGTTTGCCAGAAAGTAAAAATGCATCGCATATTTCTCGCATCTCTCGCATTTCTCGCATCTTATCAGATCGAGGAAGCTGATAATCTACCTTGGCGCTCGTATAAATCCTAGCCCAATTCTCAACTTTGAAGCCACTGTAACTTGTTTAATTGCCACTGTCTTCACATTACAATAGTGAAACAAGAGTGTTTAGAGATGTATGAAAACTATTTCCACGTATTGGAAATACTCATGAAGACTGGTGGTGCAAATTCTGATATTCGAAGTACCTAGGTATAGAAATAGATACGTGCGCACGACCACTAAGCAGTGAAGCAAATCAGAAACTAGTTGTGGGACTCATGTTTTCAGAAATAAGCGTCTGATGCAGGCGTTTGTGCATTAATCATAATACTTGAATACCTTCCATACGTTAGTTAGTTAGTTAGTTAGTTAGTTAGTTAGTTAGTTAGTTAGTTAGTTAGTTAGTTAGTTAATGCCTTATTTTACGTGGCGAGACTCGGGTCATCAGGCCCGCTCTTCCGGCAAACCACGCAAATTTCGCTACGCTCCTTTCACCACCTAGCAGAGAAAGGACGTATTATCTTGGGCGACGAAACAGGCGGATCTCAATTTTGCTCAGATGTTTCTTTTAGGCTTGAGGATCTTTTACATGCAGTAAATTTACTAAATGGGACAGCCGGCTTTACTTCCCCTCCGAAGGAAGGCGTACGAAGGATTTTTTTGCCCTTAAAAATCCACGGATTCGATCGGGTTTGAACCTGCAAACTCGGACTCATACGTTAGCAACAATATAATCCGTAAAATGAATTTATCACGATTCTAATTTGAATTGTCCCTTTGCCTTGATTCCTGTGTAGTAACGTATTTATCTTGGGAATTTCAGATATGCCACATAATCCAATGATTAATCCAGGAGCAATTATTGTGTGTGGTCTTCTTAAGTCCCTGTTATATGAAAACTACGCAATTGACGATATATTGGCAGAAGTAATGAAGTTAATAAAAGTAAGAAAATACTTTCGCTAGTTTCTTTTTCACGAGACTTTTTAAATTTATTTTAAGACGCATCAACAGCTAGGTCATTAGCGACTAAATAAATACAATACATCACATTTTACATGGACAATATAAGTTTTTACAGTATTGAGGTTACATTACAATGGTGATTATGGATACACAAACAAAACATAAACATTAAAATTACATCAATGATAATTACTAAATAAATATTTAGGAGATTGTACTATTGTAATACAGTTAAATATTGTGATAAACACCTATTTCTACACAAAATTTTATTACATAACTTTGGTGTGTATTATCACTTAGAATAGAACTAAAACTTTCCGTATCAAAAAATTGAGGTCTGATAGAGTCGCTCGGGAGTCATTCCTGGAGGATGCCATTAATGTTCAGCTGGGAATTGCAAGAGGTACATACTGGGTTAGGGTTTTTCTCTACTGTATGTCTATGGTAAAATTTGGTATGCCTAATCTAATGCGTGAAAGGGTTACTTGTTCACGATGTGAGAGTTTTTCATACGTTTTGACAGAAAAAAAATTCACCAATTCTCTGATGAGTTGTGCCTACTTTGAGATTATTCCATGGGTTAGACCACATTTTCTTCATGGCTTTGCCAATAAACGTCATGTAAGTCACTTTGTTGTTTACTTTCTCTTCAAAGTCAATAAGCAATATAGGTGCAGGTGATCTGCTAATCGGGGTTATTGCTTCTAAATTATTTGTAATATGGATAACCACAGGTTGAAACATATGAGTTGCCTCTTTGCAGATTTCAAGTAAGTTGGTGAAGATTAATGGTAGATGATTACTGGGTGAAACTTTAATGCCATTCGGTACATATGTTGATAAATTAATACATTTCTCAGTTAGGTTGGATTTGGCAAGGTTCAATGCCATTAGGAAAGCATAATTGTAAGCGCTATTTTTACTAGTAATGATCCTAAACTTGATGTGAAAGGTCATCCATGGAGACTGGATGTATAAGCCCAGTCTGTCAGTTATCATTAGTACAATTCATGATAAAACTAAGAACGTTACCATTAATGCCGATCTCCTTAAGTAACACATGACATGTTGTCTGTTGTGTATGACTTCATAGATATAAGTGCCCACGCTTATAAGATGTAAATAAAATGCCCAGGTCTAAAGTCAAATTGATTATCTTCAATGATGTTATAGTGATTTAAAAATCATCTTAAACGTTCATCACTAATGTTTTTCATAGGTTACAGATTAGGGAAATCGGGTGATAGTTACGATTAACTATCGATTAACATACGATTAACAACCCGATGGTTGGATCTTCCTTTTCCTGGTTTAGGGAAGGAACAACAGTTGCTGTTTTCCATTTATTGTTTGGTGTGAAGGTTTTATTTTTAAACATAAAATTAAAAATATTTAGAAGGACTTCCTTGCCTTCTACAGGAAGATTCCGTATGGGGATGTTTGAGCTCCCATCCGGCCCAGGTGTCGAGTTGTTTGTTATATTCATATCGTTTATTTCCTCCATTGTGATTGGAAGATTAAGTAGGTCAGAAGGTTCGATGAGGCTTGGCAACAGTTTTTATAGAAGTCAATCACATTTTTAACCTTCAAGAATTCTTTATCATTTATCCGGTGAACTAGAATTGGATTGGAAGGTTTTAGCGCCCCATGTTGTCAATTGTAGAAGAATCATTTATAATCTTGTTGCGGGATTGTAAAAAAGGAATATTCTTGGTTACTTTATTGCCATGGATGGCCTTTATTTTCTTCCATGATTCAGACATGTTGTTTATATTGATTGATGATACATAATTAGTCCGCGATTTCTTTTTCGATTCTTTCATAATCATTCTGACATGTGACCTTGTTTTCTTGTAAGCAGTCTTGCTCTCTATAGTTCTTCTTCTTTTGAATTCATTTAAGGCACGTTTAGCTGCTTTAATATCTTTCCATCATTCATTGTTCCACCAAGGGACTCTCTTCTTATTAGATTTAACCTGATGAGAGTCAATAGCTTGGTGTGCAGCTCCTAGGATAATGTTGGTAAAATCTTGGACTATGTAATTGATGTCAGATCCAACCTCATCCAGGTGAAAACTAGATGAGGCAGAGCTAATAATTTCTTGATACGTGGTCCAATCAGCTTTGCTATAGTTCAGCTTGCTGGTGGGAGGGAAAGCTGAGTCACTGGAGCCGGGTAAGTCAATATCAATAATGATTGGACAATGATTACTGTCGTATCGGTATTCAAGGATGTTCCAAGAACATTTTGGAGCAAGATAGGCCGATACAATGGTTATATCAATGACGCTGAATTTGCAATCCCAGTGGATTGATGTGGGTGGACTCTCCAGTGTTGCAGTCTTCTGCAAATGATTCTATTAATATACCTCTTCTATCGGTCATAAATGAGCCCCATACTGAATGATGAATGTTTAAGTCCCCCAGAATCAATAGGGGTTTTGGTAATTGTTTTAGGGTATCGCTGAGGTTCGAATATTCAAATTTCTGGCTGTTATGGATATATAAGTTACATATATTAATACAAATAAGTCCTACAGCTTTCACAGCAACTGCCTGCAAGTCAGAGTTTATCATAAAGTTATATGCCAAAATTGAAGCCTTAAAACATATGGCAACTCCGCTAGAGGCATGCTAATTTATTGCTTAATTTTTGAAGCAACATTGATAATTCTTAATATTAGGCGAGTGTTTAGTCTTGAAACTGGTTTCTTGCAAACAAATGATGTCCGGATAAATACTGTTCCATAATATTTGCAGATTCTCGAGTCAACAATAATATCCATTAATATTCCATTGAAATATTGAAATATATTCATTTGTATGCTTGAAATTTATTAAACAAGGGTGGATTGGTATTTTTCATGTGACATGAATTCAAAAATTTAGTGTCAGATAGTTTTCATACTAGATTCAGACTCTAATCTCCGGTAGGTGTCTCTGCAGTTTTTCATTAGTCTTGTGACTTTTATTACACTGGTGCCTTTGATAATACTATCATTTAATACACAGTAAATGTAATTGAGCGTTTTTATAACGGCTGGGATATCATTGGAATAGTCCTTGACTATGGTTAGAGGGTCAGGAGAGCCCAGAGTATTTTATAGCCGTAAATGTAGTTGTTTTGCTGACGGAGGAAAAGAGTTTTAATTCATATCGAACAGAGGTGTAGTTGGACTGGGCATATCTTCAAGTGCTTTACCAGGGTTGCTGTTTTGGGCCAGTTCTTTATGTTTTGAGGAATTCATTTTCTGTTTCTTTTTTAACCGTTTTCACATTATTGTCTTTATTGTTATCTTTAACATTTTTGGTGGCTTCAGATAGGGAATAGAATTCATTGGGGAGGCTACTTTTAAGAGGAGAGGAAAGTTCATAGGGTCACTGGTTGAGGGGACAGTTATAGTAGGCTGTACTTCTATATTATTAGAAGGAATAGTTGGTATATTTGTACTAGAAGCGTCCAGAAGGCAATTCTCTTTGGAGTAATTTTTGGGGCAATTACTATCAGTATGGCCTCCTATTTTACAATTGAAACAGGTAATGTTCTCCGCATAGAAAAAATTCTATATGATCTGCCTTCATACACAGTCAATGATGATTGAGGAAGTTTAAGAAGTTTCTCACGTTGAATAAAAACATGCCTTCTGAAACTCATAATATAACTAACACTAGGATCAGATATACCAGATCTAATGAAAGATACATTAGTAGCAATTTTGATGTTACGCTTCTTAAACATATTTATGATTTCGTTTGGAAAAACGGATAAACATTTGATATTGTAATGCGCTTAAGTTTGTTAATGAGGAGTCTAACATTCATTCACAGTTATATTTGTTATGCTTTTATTTGTAATGAGCTCAGCTTTATACTTGGAGTTCAAAAATACACATATTATGATGTCAGAGATTCTGGATATGAACGTAATGCCACTGGGGAGAACAATTTCACTTAATTTGCCTACACAATTTGTCTTTAAAAGATTTCAATTTTCACATGCATCCAGTAGTATGGCTTGATCTTTCGGTGGCAAACACTCTGTGTTAGCAGCTCCAGCATAAGATTTCGTAGGTGGCTCTTGTAGGTTAGGTGACGTTGAATACATCTTGGGGTTGGTTGATACAGCATTATCCATGAAGATTAGTCGAACCAGCCGACAGGCCGGCCAGAAAACGTTGCACACTACACTGATTTACACTGATATCACTATAAATAACACAATAAAGTAATATTTACACCGAAGGGATTTGACCAAAGGATAGGGTACATAGATAAGCTGGTAGAGCGTAGCAGTAGGTGTTGCCTTATCACGAGATTTATTACTCTAATGTGAAGATCGGAAATTAGTATAATTCCTGAAAAAATTCTATTAGTTTGTTACTCGTTCTCTACCTCCACCATGCTCTGTTTTCTATTTCCTTCCATGTCCTCCATATTTTAAGTCTTTCATACTGACCGAAACTGAAGTCATTATTTGTTTCGGATAACTAACCCCTTTTTGTGATTCCATAATTAGGCTACTGGCAAATAAAACCTAGTACCACATTGCACATATAAATAAAGTGTTGTAAGTAGTACATAAGGAAGAAAGTTCATAAACTGCGATAGTTAAATACCATTTCCGAATGGAAGCTCTCTTTAGTATTTTTTCGAACTTTTCATTTTTACCTGACAAAAAATACAAAGATTTTTTGGTGAAACAGAATTTGTTGTAATAACTTGGATGACTGTTAATCTGTTTGCGATATTATGTAGATTGAAGTTAATACATTAACATTGCAATAACGAAATTAAATGGGCGCTGTTTCAGAATCTAGCGGCAAATGAATATGTTGGCTTCAGTAAGGAAGTGTATCAATCTGAAAAGGCAACAGGATTCCGAAATTGTGCCATAGCCTATTTGATGATGGAAAAAAAATGCTTCCCACCATCTATTACCGTGGACGATGTTCTAACATTATATTATAAAGTAATTTACATAACTTATCACCAATTTAATATTCATATAACAATATATTCAAAAATGACTATATTTACCTAATGATTTTCTAAAACATATTAAGTCTACTTCCAATCCTCTAATCTTTTTATGTAGAGTTGCAGCATTTTAGGGAATTGTGAAACACTATCAGTAATAGCAGCAACTTTGGCGAATGGTGGAGTTTGTCCACTGACCAATAAAATGGTACTGAGGCAAGATGTAGTGGAAAACATGTTGTCGTTAATGCAAAGTTGTGGCATGTATGACTATTCAGGGCACTTCGCTTTCCAAGTAAGTAACATTATTTATTGTTTATTATTATTATTATTATTATTATTATTATTATTATTATTATTATTATTATTATTATTAGCCTGTTCGTATTCTTTAGTAGACCAAAAGCCTTTTATATTGTAAGGTATTTTAAAATAAGATAGATACCTTGTTAGTTACTATTTTTAGTGTTATTACTGCTGCAACTTTCCCTGCATAAGAACGAAACCCCCTGCCTTTGATCAACCACGCAAAATTTGGACAATCATCAATAGAATACGGACTAATAATGGAAGATGCGCGGACTCCCTTCTTAAATGGGGTAAGGTCTTGACACCAAATTGCGACTGTGGAGCAACTAGAGAAACCGTACGCCACATCATAACGGAATGCCCTGATAGAGCGTATGACTGACCATTTGACGATTTCCTGAAGGCAACTAGTGCTGCAATTGAATATTTTGGATCTCAGTTTCTGTTTATTTGTTTTATATTTTAACTTTTTCGCTACCACTTACGTAGTAGAGAGAACGTTACGTGATGCTGCTGGAAAATCAGTTTTCGGCAAAATGAATTTTCGACAGAAAAACTCTTATTGCTAGGCCCTGGTAGCGAGAAAGTAGATAGTTGATAAGTTCAGTTGATAAATATAAAAAAATCCTTTAACACTGGTATAGCCAAAATCTATGTTTTTTATGGGTCTTTGATACCGAAAAATCCATTGACGGTAAAACGTCTGTCCGTCCGTCCGTTTGTGAACAAAAGCTAGCGGCTAAACCTTTCAGCCGATTTTCTCCAAAATTGATATTCCCCAATCGATCTGGTTGATGTCGCAACCTCTTGAATTTGAAACCCATATTTTAATTTTGAGAATCCTTTACATGAAGTCCCTGGGACCTTTTAAAAAATAGCTCTAACGTTTTCGATTAAATTTTGTCTTTCGATAGTATAAAGGACATTTAAGAGAATCATGCAGGTATCATGTTCATTGAAAACTTTGATTTTTAGAAAATTGCAAAAGTTCAAAATTTTACTACACCTAAAATATTGGAGAGATAGATTTTTCCCGCAATAAAAGCTGTTCATTAAAGACAAATTTTGAAATAAGGTCATGGACAATATTTCGAAAATTTGAATACTTTTATACCCTTCAATTTATTACATATTGCAACAAGGCGCCATGTCTCGGCTGTTTGAAATTCTGAAAATTCCTTTTTATCGCTGGGAGATGTTAAAGGCTGAATAAGCGCAGTTGCAATTGTCGAGTTTGTGTTAACATATTAGCTTTAAAAGAATGAGTTTTCGCACCTAATGTTCTACAATTTGTAATTAGTTGTAAGTGATGGCTGAGATGTGTTATTAAGGACAGAAATTGCGATATAAAAATGTTATGTAACAGTCACTAAGGGTAATTAAATAGGTGTTGTATAGCTTTGAAAAATGGTCCCTAGTTTTTGCGTAATTTTTGCTTGAAGTTAATGCAATTTATAAAAAAATCTCAACATTGGCTCTATTTTTTTGTCCAACGCGTTTCCAGTTTTCAGCGAAATCTATATTTCAGAAAACTGAAAAAAATTAAAATTGCAAACTACAACATTAATGACATCTCTATTTTACCTTCATTGAAATCTATTCTTTAATACTATATCTTGAAAAATTGAAAATGGCACTTTTAAAAATGATAGTTTTAATGTTGGAAATGCAAATTTTCTACTTGTATCGAGTCTCGGGGAGATTGAGTTTATCTGTGAGGGTGGTGGTGTAAGAGAAACGTAAAAGATGTAGTATTTCAACGGTTCTGAATGCAAATTCCAACGTTTAGAGAAAATGTTGGCTTGTTGGAAACATTTTCGCAGGTTCATGTAGAATTATAATATTGTGTAGACGTTAAAATTATGCGATAACGTATGTAATGCTGAGGCACCAGATTTTAAGATACCAATGCTTCTATGACTAAAACCCCTAATGCCTGACCTGAGTGTCACGAAGTTCAAACAGGCATGTTTAATTTTTAATCAAATCATTTTATTGTTGTTGGGCCATTTACTTCCTATTACACTATGCGTTAGGTTTCAGAAACTACAGTAATAACCAAAAATCATTTTGTCTGCCAGTTCAACACATAATCTACTTCAAGAACATTTACCTTCCAGATTGGCTTACCTGCAAAGTCTGGTGTTAGTGGAGGAATGATGCTTGTTGTTCCTAGTGTCATGGGAATAGGTCTGTGGTCACCTCCTCTTGATCGACTTGGGAACAGTTGTCGATGTTTATATTTCTGCGAGGTAAGTCAAAATATCAGGTCAACGCTTCTCAGCAAAAACATTGTAGAAAGAAAATATACTTCAGGAAGCTTCCAAATTAATTGGCGCATAGAAGAAAGGGGAAAAGGGTTGAGAAGGTCTGCAAATGAGAATGATGAAATATTAACGACTTCCCCGTTATTTTACTGCCTCATTATTTTATGCGCGGCATAAGGAAAAGCCATGTAAAGCAGAAAATCGATGCCTAGATCTTAACGCAAATACACTTTTTTGGCGTTCTTAATACAGAAAAAATGTTTTCTCTTCTTCAAACTTCCGCCTGTCCCTCTGTACGTTTGTCTGTGTCTGATCGTCAGTGAACAACACTATCGCCTAAATAAGTTTCCAGAACGAATAATCCCCAATTGATATCGCCTAACTCGAAGCCCTGCAAATTGAAAGTCCTTGGAACATTCTAAAAGTGTATCAAAAAATTGCTCCAGTTTCTACTTTCTCGTATACATTCATATATACGGTGTAACACAGATCTTTATTTTATCTCGCAACCCGTGTCTGGGAGCATTTGCTCTTGTTGTGTCAATTTGACAACCGCCTGTAATACCTTATTAACGTATCCCTTTCACCATTAGCGACCTATCGGCAGACTCGTGCTCTCAGGTTTCGGGGGGGGGGATGCGTCTAATGTAGATGGAACAAGGGTTCTGCCCGTGAGCCATCATCCTTTCTTGTTTCATTTATCTTCCTAAGATCTCAAATTTAGGAAAGGAGAATCGCCAAAAGTGTCATTTTAAGGAACTGTAATATATTTACTAAGCATTAATGAACTTACCGGCTCAGTTAATCTCAGAGCCAGCATTGCAGTTGTTTCCGCAGCGACTCCAACGGGGAGGTCTTAGGGTTTGAGTCCCCACGGTGGCGGATTTTCAACACTTGAATTGACACTAGGTCGAATTTAGTCGCTGTCTAGAGGATAATTCTAGCGGCCGATTGCGCTGATCGATAGTTTACTGTGATTTTTCCAATGAGTACCTGGACAATACTGGAGCGGTACTCTAACAAAGGGGCTACAGCCCACGCGAAATGCTCCCTTCCTCTTCCTTGTCCTATCCTCACTCCTTACACAATTACACGTACAAGTACGACTATACAAGTGGAGACATCAGTCGGGAGCTTTGAGCTTCTCCGACCGGGGCGCTGTCTCGCTGCGAGAGAAACCTTGAGGATAATCTATCCGCAATCAGTCGTGAGGGTAACTGCTGGAATTCATTATCCTGTGGGACAGGAACACCGCCACCTCGAGACATAGAGACATTCACTACACTAACGGGACTAATGACACAGAATTTGCCGTGCCAGAAAACATCATTGTACTACTTAATACTATTTTATAAATATTTGTATTAATTTTATTAAGATTTTCTTATTTGTTATGTGCATTTTTCTTTTCATAGGTGTATTATTATTATACAAATAATGAAGTGTTTGGTCATGTTTCATAAGATATCTCTCTGATTTTCACTGAGTCAGCTTTCATTAAATAATAATTGTTACGTTGGGGTTAATAAATCAATAAATTCGCCGTAACCTTGCACCAGAACTTTAATATAACAGTTTTGTTTCCAGAGCAAACTGGACAGAATTGCAGAAAGAGACGTTTTGTTGGATCGCTCGTGGCCCAGACCACTCCATCCCTCCCCGCCCTGCCCCACTCAGCACGAAAGGATTCCGACCTGTGGGTCGCAGGCCCGGCCATGAGGCTTGAATGGGGAAGCAGGGAAGTAGCTACATCATTTGACCTGACGCCCACCTCCTCCCTTTCCATCTCATCGTGGCAGCCACGGATGTGTCTTGACTGGTGGCAAAGGTTCATGGTTTCCAAATTACCATAACAAGAGCAGGTACTCCCAGACAAGGGCCCCGCGATATTGTAAAGATCCAGTGAAGTAAACGAAGTTTTTAAAAAATATTTTTTTAAATCTCGAGTATATTTTACATGAAGACTAGGACTTGAAATTTTGTAAAAAATTGCTCCCATTTTCTCTTTAAACTTCCTGTGAGAACAGTCCTAAATGCATAAATGACACAAACTGTATTTCAATGAATTCTTTCTCTCTACAAAAATTAAACAAGTAGTCACTCCCAAAATATTCGGACACCCGCGATTTTCTGATGTTTACAATTAATTTCTTCTCTCTTAGAGAACGTCTTTCAGCACCCCAGTTTTCTGTGAAACTGAGTTCAAAATTGCGCATTTTGAGAAACACGCAAACAACATTTTCTCGAAAATTGCTTCATATTTTTTATCCTTCTCTAATATTCTTAAAGTTATATTTCAAATTCTACAAATAGGGGCCAAAAAATGAGTAAATGTGCAAAAACGTACCGATTTGTTAAAGCTGAGAAGAGTTTGGGGCAAAACCGAAATGTAATCCTGACAAATGTAATATGAAATTATCTAGGAAGAGAAAGTAGTAGCCATTCTGTACTGGTTTTCTTTAAATTTCTTCTTAGAATAGATTAAAATACTCTTAGAAAGGCGGCATAGGTGAGTTGTTCACTGTGCTCTCTGATTTTCCCAAGTCTACTCTCTTTTAGGTTTTTAATTTGTTTTCTCTAGGCTTGTCATGTTTTAATCGAGAAAACTTGGGATAATTTGCTGTTACAAGGAAGTTTTTGAATGTTTCGTGCTTTATAAAGTTTTAATAAGAGTGAATTTTGGCTATATTCACCCCAAACTGCACTTTTAAAATGGTACAATTATGAATATTGAGCGTTAAGTTTGAAGCACACACGAATGTTCGATGAGATGTTTGGGAGTAGTGAAAACATTGGAAGTCTATTTCTTTACGTTATATGAAGGCATTTAAAATGATCAATACGTAAAATACGAGAGACATTCTACTGCGCTTTATAATAGTGTAATTGTATCAAATGTGTTTTTTTTTTTCAGAGGCTGCTCGATTTCTATTGCCTGCACCCCTACTCGCGCTTGGGCCACGCCGTGCCACGCAGAGAGGACCCCAGGCTGCGGCCAGGCCGCAAAAAAGAGGAGCACGTCATCCGCATTTTGTGCGCCGCTGCAAGAGACGATGTGGATGCACTGCAGTGGTTAGATTGCCCTTCATGCTTCATCACTTCTTCGTTCATTTATTTATTTATTTATTTATTTATTTATTTATTTATTTATTTATTTATTTATTTATTTATTTATTTATTTATTTATTTATTTATTTATTTATTTATTTATTTAACGTCAAAAACAGTCCAAAAGTCTCATGTGTACTGGTATGGGGAAAGTGCAATCTATCTACAGGGCCTTGTGCTGCGATAAGAAGGAGCACTTCATCCGCATTCTCTGCGCCGCTGCCACAGACGGTGTGGATGCGCTGCAATGCTTTGAGTGCGTTTCATGTTCGCTTCTTGGTTCATTTATTTAACGTCCAAAACAGTCCTAATAAAGGGAAAGTGCACTTTATCCATATTCTCTTGTGCCTCGAGGGGGGACGCCATCCGCAACCTGTGCGCCCCTGCCACAGACAACGTGGAACTCTGCAGTGATTAGATAACGTTTCGTGATCGCTTCGTGGTTTATTTATTTATTTAACCCTCAAAAACCGTGAATAACACTATGGGGAAAGTGCAATTTGTGCATATTTTCTTGGGGGACTGAGCTCATACACGATTATGAATACATTTAGCAAGGAGCGTTTTGGCGAGTATTTATGAAGGTTAAAAAGGTTCGAGTTCGTGTAATAAAAAATATTTGCAACGAAAATCAGCTACAGATGTTGGCTGGTATGCCTTCTCATGCTCTACGAGTAGGAGTCGTCGAACTGTCCCGAGAACAAGAGAACGATTATTTGAGAAACTGTGTTCGCCACTCATCTCGAGACAACACAGTGTTCTTATAACGAAGATTCTTTTATGTTCAGAAACAAAACAAGGGTCTCTCAGAATTTGCTCAATGGATCAGAGAAACTGGATTTAAAACCATATCGAAATGATTATTTTGCCAGAAACTGTCGTTTAAAATTATACAGTTCTAACGATCTTTAATATATGAAATATTTAATTTTGTTTTTCCTTTTCAGTGTTCGCTATAGAAATAGTTAATTGGAATGATGAACTTACATACCACATAAACTTACGTATCGATTTTAACCGTTTAATGTTATCTAACACTGTTTTGTTAATGAATGTACAAGTATTTACGTTAATTTTATGTAGTGAACTGTTGATACTGACTTATGGTGATATACGATAATATGATTACTACGTCAAGTTTTATAGCTGTAGACATCTTATTGGCTGGAAGATTCGCTGTTCAAAAAACATCAGGTAGTCCAATGAAAGCTAGAGATTGTAATCGTGTAGTTCTGATTTTGCTTACGTGTGTTATTGTCTTTGATTGGTTTTGCCATGTTCTTTCATACAAAAAGTTAATTTTTTTGTCGAATGTGTCTCTCGAGAAGTTACGAAGTCAATATTTTTGAAACGGCATTTATCGCAGCAGTCTCCCTTCTCTGTGAAATCAGAAGAGTGCGCAATTTTGTGCGCGAATTCTAACGTTCCGTTTATAGAAGTAGAAACAGTGGGATTGGGGGAGATATATCAACACAGTGTTATCTAATAGAGGCATGTATCAGAGTTCGCACGCGGAATGAGCCAATGATCCCTACCTCGAACAGATTTTTTGACCAGTTTCCCCGATCCATGGAGCGAATTCTGTATTGTTCCTTTGTTTTGTTTCTCGGCATAAAGGTAGCTATATTTCACATAAATGCAGCAATTGTTGCTAGATGTGGTAGCATTACTCCCGATATCTGGGTTGCTATTTTGCTAGCAATATTAAAAAAGAAAATTATAGACGAGTTATCGAACAGGAATTTTCTTTAACTCTTGAGCAAAAATATTTAAGTTTTTCAAAGGTTGCGAATTTCTCTTTATCATTCAACCACGTATAGTAAAATGCTGCGCGTGTAGTAAAATTCTGAAAATCGAGAAAATGGGCGCACACTATATTTCTCCTCTTTACGTGGCAGGTAAATTTTACTGTTCTTCGACGAAAAAACATCAAATCAAATTAAATCTTTGCACTCGGCTGACTTTCGAGAGGAGTAAAACGGCTATGCTGCATGCCGCCTCAAAAACATCGCCTCCCTAGCTTTTCGACAGGCAACCTCAACACAAAAAAATTCATTTACATTTCGTGTAAGAAATAATATAGGAAAACTAATGAAAAAAATTACTAACACAGGCATAACAAAATTCTGGGTAATTACAATTCCGACGTCGCATTGGGCCACCCTGTTTTCTCAACAGCCATATTAGGCGTAGTCTGTTGCATTTGCGTGATGTCTACTCTCTCGCTTTAACAGGTGTATAGGGCACAGATGCCGTACGCAAACTCTACAATGTGACAGACAGTTAAAATTTACGCTGATATGGTTTACGTGCTTGAAGTGTGCACCATGGGAGAACCGCTCCGCTTTCATTGTGGATGAAGGTGTACAACGGATCATTTTCGTCCTTAAAGTCCACGGCTTTCTGGCCTTCATTCTCAACGCTTCAAAATCCCAAGCTCTCTCAATTCTATTCATTAGAATGAACATGGTATGTGAAGCGAACGTTTAGTTTTTTTTTGTTTTTTTTTTTTAATTTGTTGCGTCTACACCTTGACGCAACGCGTCTCCAAGCCCCTTAAGGGGCGTTGAGCGCCTTGCACTGGCGAGTAATCCTCCATTAATGTGCTACTTTTTTAATATTTGTCAAGTCTCGTCACGTCGCAGTCACGTCGCAGTTAGTCAGTGCCTTTTATCCCTTCGGCCAGGGGCTCGACGGCGTTAGATCCGGGGTTCCTGACCGGTCACCCAACCACGAACCCGCGAGTCTCGAATGCGCTTAACCTTCGTGACTTCACGGAGCGTAGTAAACGCATTCGGCTAGCGCCGCCGGCCTCAATGTTCAATGCCTCTTGCCGACTGCGCCTGGTTTCTAACGTTTCGCCAGTGCAACGACTTTTCAAACATTCTATTGCGTGATTGAACGTGCATCGGGACCATTTAATTCTGATAGCTTTCTGATGACGTCACTTGGTCAACGTTGAACAAGGAAGTAAATACTATATAAATAAAAGAGAGCATAATGGGTTCCATTAAGTCTTTATTGATTGTGGCATTTGAAAGCAGTATTCTACGTGTATAGGTAAAAAATAATTATTAGTGTTATAAATCAATCCAAATTAATTTTGTAAATGGTATATTACCAGTAATTTAAATTACCTACAAAACAACATACAAGATTATTGTGAATTCATATTAAATTTGAAAAACTGATATTCAAG
>BLKR01006820.1:0-49437 GCA_011170035.1 Teleogryllus occipitalis | reverse complement strand
ATATTACTTTACGATTAATTGTATTTTTGATTTATTTTTTAAAAGTGGTATGATGAATTTTTTTGATATCAGGTACGTATTTGACCTTTCATCGACCGCACACCCTTCCTTAAGACGAGTTTTGCTGACACATATTATGTAAACATTACGTACAATTTTAATTGAATAAAATGTGCGTAATCCAGTCCAGAAGATGTAATATGTACCCTCTCCCTCAGAAAAAATGTCGTTCAAAATTCTATCTTCCACACCGCGCCGACAAACTTGGACACCCCTTCGGCCTGGGGGAGGGCAGGGGGAGGGACGCGTTGACCAATCGCTAGCAGGTAGAACCACAGTTGTCTGTGATTGGTGCAACATCCCAAGGGGCAGAAAGAACGCTGTCTCAGGGGGAGGGGGCTAGTTCGTTTACGTACGAGACGGAAATATCGTCATATTTCCCCGCCGAAGGAGGTAGTTTGCCTGCGCGTACGCCACGACGAAAAAAATATTTCTAAGCGGGGTTTTCCGTCCAGAATGATTGTCTATAGACCAGTAAATATTTATCATTTTAGCAACAATTATTATAACTTTTAGTAATCGATTTGTAACTCCTGACAAACTGCTATTTTGAGATATTCATTTCAGGCACAATTTGCGGAGCCTTCCTGGCCGTTCTAACGCATATTTCGAATTTGTTTATAATATTATAAATTGTTGCAAAATTATTAATTCGCTGTTTTTGGTTCTGGGACATCGGGAGACTCTCCCCACTTTAGATTTGCAAAATTTGGAAATTGTTTATAAATTTGCAATTGTTGCAAATTTTTTTATTGTCTAATCTGAATGGCGTTTAAATGTGATGCAAAATTCCGGAATCTGTTCGGTGCTATTATATCTCGTTCTCGAGATATATGTAATTGTTTATAAGAAATTAACATCTTAGTAGACCCCATTTGTTTGCGCTTAATTCATTCGCGCTAGCAGAATAGCGTGGGATGGGCATACTGAAAACAGTTCTCCAATGCCGCGCTTTTGCCTGCCACATACGCTTAAAATGCACTTGCTTGTAAACAAATTCTGTGGCCAATTTAATTATGCTAAATTCGTATTTTTACGGCGAGTATGAGCATAACTTTTATTTGGTTTTTGTATTCTCTTTTAAGTCCTACAATTTTCAAGTCGATATATTTATCAAATAGGAAAGAAATTGATTATAAAAAAATATTTTTCAAGGTGCATTACGCCCAAACAATTGTTTCTGTTTTTCTATCAAAGGGGTGTTGAGCAACCGAATAACTGTATTATTAATTTTTTAAGTCCCCTGTTAACACCGAGAGTCAGAAACTATTTGTTCCTCTTGTTTAACCATTACCATTAAAAATAGGGAAACATATTGCTTAGCTGTTTGCTATAAACTGCACTGGATTTGATGAAGGTAGTGTTAAGGTTTTCAAATACAGAAATATTCAATTTTGGGTTTTGAAAGATCACATGAGTAGAATCACACATCACAATATTTACACAAGTATAGAAATTTCTAAATAAACGTATATAAACTCTAAGTTAATATTTTCAATTCAATTTATCATTCCTTTCTAAAACTGTTAATTTGATGATTTCATTGTATAATATTCAAATCAGAGCTTTATGGGCTAAATCTACGCATTGTTAATACATATTTTTAAACAACATTAATATATTTAATATACATTTAAAAGGTTTTTAGATTGGCGAACGTTTCAATGAAATTTCATGAATTCCTAAATGCTTGAAAATAAATACTTGTAAAATTAAATTATTGTAGTGTGTAAAAATAAAACAAACTCACGTATTTGGTAAAACAAGTTGATATAACTAAAAGAAAGCAAAACAGATGTTATGACAATTCAAAGAGATTTAGCGTTTGTTTACAGTTTAGTAAATATCAATGCACTAGCATTTCCCAGTGAAAATACATAGAACGAACTTGGTGGTCAAGTGATATGACCTTCCCAACACAGACTATATTTCAGTATCGTCAGAGTTCGAAGGTGGTTTGTTGGCCGCCATTCTACGAATCTATCAAAACCGTGAATTTTGCACGACCATCTGTACAGCGAGAACGTAGCGGTTTATTAAACGGAAACGGGCCACTCGAGGTATCTAATGTGCACTCTTTGAAAACGTTTAACTATTATAAACTATCCCTAAGAAAAATATCAAATAAACAATGTTAAAGGTCACCAGCATAACATTGCCTTTACTATTTGTATGTTTTCAACATCCCCAAAACCAACAGAAAACCCATGTTTTTACAGGTTATTATAAAACCAATTCAATAAATATAAGAATTTATTCACGTTATTATTTTTAAAACACTCAAATATCTAGAATGTTATTTGATTCATGTCTTCATCGAAGATCTGAGATTAAAAAAACTGATAAGCAGAGAAAATTAAAGTAATTTTGAGTAATTGATGAAGTTGAATGATCAAACGAAAAACAATGTTTCTTGCTTCATATAATGCTATCGTGTTTAACAGACATGTAATTACATGTGATACCTATATTTAAACATCCAAATTAATGAAAATTTTCAAAATTAAAATCATCAATAAAACGTTGATTCATCAGCAAGGATTATATTATTAAATACTTTTTGAGATTCATGTGCTCCTGTGTGAATAACGTAGTAAACGTGATTCGTATGATCCAGTTTCTCAGAATAATACAAAACCTGCTAGACACATACACTAAACAGAATAGTTGTCAAATAGTTATTTACGACATGAGTATCATAAGATATCCTATTACAATACGAAATTGGAGAATTATCAAACAAGACTCTTTAGACGAAATTGTTAACCAATTGAATATTGTAATATAATGTTACCATTTGAATATCATAGAAAGTAAGACGCAATTTGTCAAAATTCATGTAAACTATAATTTTTCTTTAAATTTTACTCATCCTGCGAAATATGTGTGACAGTACTTATGTTAACAATTATACTGCCATGGGTTTAATTAATTAGTTTTCAGTACGCAAATTATTGTTTTTGGTTTTAAAGAAGCAGGGATATACAGAGTATCGGGGAACGAAACGTCGAAAGTTTGAAAAAAGCTGTTTAAACAATTTTAATCATACTTTGTCTAATAAACTACATAGATATTTTGAATGGCTGAGCTGCAATAAACACGCAAATGTTGGTTTGAAAATATGATTTCTACGCAAAACTTTGCATTCTAGAATCATGTAAACACCCCAGAAACATGTAACATGTTTATTATTAACAATATAGTTTTTTGTACTTTTGAGATAATACTGTTGGAAACAAATTTTAAAAAACAGTAGCCCTCCAAAGAATAAGGAAGCGGTTAGACCCAATAGCAGCAATCATTACTAGTGAAGAGTGGATCATTACTAGGAAAGAGTGGAGTGTTTAATTTACATTAATTTAATATCTCTTTTTAAAAAGAGATTTCATGAAACAAAAATCTCTAGCGTTAATACTTCTTTTCGACAATGTTAATAGGTATTTGTTCGCAATTTTCGAAAATTCAGATCGTTCGCCCAAAATTGAACGTACGCCACTTTTAAACATCTTGTGCTTCGAGGAATAGATTTACAGAAAAATTGGAGCTTTTTTTGAGGAAATTATGTAAATATGATGGGGTTTGGTGTAAAGTACCTTCAAAATTAAAAGATTCGTTTCAAATTCGAAGATTCGTAATATTAGCCAGATTGATCAAGGAATATCCATTTTGGTGAAAATCGTGTTTACTTTAGGCTCTAGAATTACTCACACGAAGACGGATTCACAAAGAGGTTTTTTGGAAAATCACTTTTTCGGGTTCAAAAAACAGGCGTTTTGACAGCATTGTGTATAGAAAATAAAAGAACAATACCAACAATCCACTTTTTTCGAACTAGCTACTTACAAAACGTGTTTTCGGTGAAAATTTCGACACTTCCTCCTACAGCATTACGTAACTCTCTTTACACGTGGAGGCAAAAATATTCCAGCGTTACTGGGATTTGAACTCGGATACCTGTGATCCGTAGGTCTGGCTCGACCGCACTGTGCTATCACAGATATTTCTCAACACGCTGTTCAAGCACACTTATTACGAAAAGAATAGTTACGTGATATTCATTGCACTTAGATTTTTTATTAGAGGAATGTTCTACATGTTTAAAAGGTATCAAATTCGCAATAAGAATTTAAACGATTACAACCCACGCAACTACATAGCTCATTTTACTTAGAAATATTTTCAACCAGAAGCCGTGGTTTTTAGAACCCTCTGTGGAAGTCGTTGCCGGTCTTATCTTTCGGCGACTGTGGCCAAGGTTGAATTACGTCACAGATGAAAGTTGCGATAACGCTAGAGCTCAACACGGGCGCTTGCAGACGTTCTGAAGCCAGAATCGCAATAGGGGCATATTTATACGTGATTCTTAAAGACATTAACACACTGAAATAAGTAGTGGCGCCTCAAAACACATGCTTTATGTGATATTTATAATGGATACGAATGATTATAACTATACAATTAACCGCAAAATTGTTTCTACCCGAAAAAATTATTCGCCGTGGATGAGATTCGATCTTACGTGCCTAAGCTTCTCCAACAGTGCGCTTACCTGCTATACCACAGAAACTCTTATAACTTTTGTCTCTCACAAAGATGATTTTAAAGTGTCATGAATCACAGATTTGACTAAAAAAGAACGTGCGGCGTTTAGATGCTTGTGTTAACTACAGACGGACAGACAGACGCCAAGATGAGATCTACACCATTCTCTTAAACGTTCTTGAGATTATGAAAAAAAAATAATCAAAACCGATGACGCCGCTTTTGAGAAAATTTTGAAAATATCTGTGGGGCTTTATATAAAGTACCTCCCAAAATTAAAATATCGGTTTCGAATTAATGGGACCGTGATATCAACAAGATCGATTGGGTATTATCAATTTTGGACAAAATCGGTTGAACAATTTAACCCCTAGCGTTGTTCGCAGACGAAAGACTGATAGACAAACGTGTTGCCGTCATTCAATTTTTCGGTAACAACGATCCACAAAACATGAATTCTGGCTACACAACGCGTTAAAGGATTTCCCCCTAAATTTAGCAAATAAATTTATTCACTTTTTCGTTACCAGGATGGGACGGTTTTTAAGCCGAAAATTCGCCGTATTCTGGTGCACGATTACAATACTTTTTCTTCTTACGACAGTAAGTGCGAGAAAGTAAAAAATCAATAAAAACATTTAATCCTTTTTTCCACCCCCATTTCCGTCTTCCTAAAGGCCTAATAAAATAGCCTGTCCAACATAAAATGTATTAACCCCTATGTTATTTTCCCTAGTTTACCAATCCCCGTCTCAGTACAGGGGAGTGGAGGCAAAACTTGGAGAAGAAAAATCCCACACCACTAACACCTGGCTGTAGAGTCCCAACTGGGACAGGCAGCTGAAGAGAACATCAACCTCAGAAGCGTCGGCAATGAGCGCAACAATGGATGCTGTGGGCAGCAACAATTGACGCTGCCAAAATTGGACACATATTTGCTTATCAATTCCTGTTAAAATTGTTTTGTTTTTCAGTTAGCATTGCTGTGATTAAATGTTCTTATAAGTCTTTTTTATGGACCACTAATTCGTGTTTCGAATACATAAAATTATTTTTGCCCGATCTCAAGATATTCTAAAATAATTCTTAAATATTATATTTTCTTTTAAATGATGACCTACAAGTACAACCAAACAAATCATAATTAGTCTCTTCATAAATAATGAAGAAATTAAACAGTTATTGATGCCCCGGAAAGCAGTAAGCCCGCTAAAACATTTCATTTTCGCTGCGAACTCTATTTCAAAATGTATTTTAATTTGCTGCTTTAGTTAGTGAAAAAGGTAAAATAATTTGGAAAGTAAATGAATGAATACTATTATAAATACGTATTGCCTAATGCATATCTGCGTATATATATATATATATATATATATATATATATATATATATATATATATATATATATATATATATATATACTTCTCGACTTTAAACTCGATTACAACATTTTATTGAACGTAGATATATTCTAACATTAACGTTAAGTAAATAAAGGCCGGTATTACACTGTAAAAGATCTTTGTCAAAGATATTTTATAAAAGAAATATGACAGTGTAATAGCCAATATTTTATAAAAGATTTCTTTTAGAAAATTTCTTGGATAAAATGTAGTCTCCGGCTTCCAACTTTTATCATATTTGGTAACATGGCGTCCGATATAGGGGTATTGCTTCAACCAAAGTCATAATTGCTGAGTGCGCGTAATTAGAATGTTTATATAATACTGTCCATCCGAACTACAAAAGTAAAACCAAACGAATTAACGTTTGTAGGACACATTTTCCCGGGAAGTGGAAAATATGGTGTTTGGAAAATGTTCAGTTCAGGAAGATAATTTTTTTAAACTTCCCTATCAGAGGACAGAATTTCGAAAGAAGGAAGAACGACAAAGAAAATTGAACTTTTCCTCATCCATCCTCAAATAATTCTTCATTTCGGAGGTCTTTAATCAATGCTTCACAATGTGCGACCCATAACCTCACCATGGCGTTGTTCTAAAGCCTCACCCTCAAACGTTTTCTTATTTACCTTTTGCTACATTAGCATTAAACAAAGATTAGTTATAACTTATTAGTTATAGCTTCTGAGGTTGATGCTCTCTTCAGCTGCCTGTCCCAGTTGGGACTCTACAGCCAGGTGTTAGTGGTGTGGGATTTTTCTTCTCCCTCCCTCTTGCCTCCACTCCCCTGTACTGAGACGGGGATTGGTTAACTAGGAAAAATAACATAGGGGTTAATACATTTTATGTTGGACAGGCTATTTTATTAGGCCTTTAGGAAGACGGAAATGGGGGTGGAAAAAAGGATTAAATCTTTTTATTGATTTTTTACTTTCTCGCACTTACTGTCGTAAGAAGAAAAAGTATTGTAATCGTGCACCAGAATACGGCGAATTTTCGGCTTAAAAACCGTCCCATCCTGGTAACGAAAAAGTGAATAAATTTATTTGCTAAATTTAGGGGGAAATCCTTTAACGCGTTGTGTAGCCAGAATTCATGTTTTGTGGATCGTTGTTACCGAAAAATTGAATGACGGCAAAACGTTTGTCTATCAGTCTTTCGTCTGCGAACAACGCTAGGGGTTAAATTGTTCAACCGATTTTGTCCAAAATTGATAATACCCAATCGATCTTGTTGATATCACGGTCCCATTAATTCGAAACCGATATTTTAATTTTGGGAGGTACTTTACATAAAGCCCCAGAGATATTTTCAAAATTTTCTCAAAAGCGGCGTCATCGGTTTTGATTATTTTTTTTTTCATAATCTCAAGAACGTTTAAGAGAATGGTGTAGATCTCATCTTGGCGTCTGTCTGTCCGTCTGTAGTTAACACAAGCATCTAAACGCCGCACGTTCTTTTTTAGTCAAATCTGTGATTCATGACACTTTAAAATCATCTTTGTGAGAGACAAAAGTTATAAGAGTTTCTGTGGTATAGCAGGTAAGCGCACTGTTGGAGAAGCTTAGGCACGTAAGATCGAATCTCATCCACGGCGAATAATTTTTGCGGGTAGAAACAATTTTGCGGTTAATTGTATAGTTATAATCATTCGTATCCATTATAAATATCACATAAAGCATGTGTTTTGAGGCGCCACTACTTATTTTAGTGTGTTAATGTCTTTAAGAATCACGTATAAATGTGCCCCTATTGCGATTCTGGCTTCAGAACGTCTGCAAGCGCCCGTGTTGAGCTCTAGCGTTATCGCAACTTTCATCTGTGACGTAATTCAACCTTGGACATAGTCGCCGAAAGATAAGACCGGCAACGACTTCCACAGAGGGTTCTAAAAACCACGGCTTCTGGTTGAAAATATTTCTAAGTAAAATGAGCTATGTAGTTGCGTGGGTTGTAATCGTTTAAATTCTTATTGCGAATTTGATACCTTTTAAACATGTAGAACATTCCTCTAATAAAAAATCTAAGTGCAATAAATATCACGTAACTATTCTTTTCGTAATAAGTGTGCTTGGACAGCATGTTGAGAAATATCTGTGATAGCACAGTGCGGTCGAGCCAGACCTACGGACTACAGGGATCCGAGTTCAAATCCCAGTAACGCTGGAATATTTTTACCTCCGCGTGTAAAGAGAGTTACGTAATGCTGTAGGAGGAAGTGTCGAAATTTTCACAGAAAACACGTTTTGTAAGTAGCTAGTTCGAAAAAAGTGGATTGTTGGTATTGTTCTTTTATTTTCTATACACAAGGCTGTCAAAACGCTTGTTTTTTGAACCCGAAAAAGTGATTTTCCAAAAAACCTCTTTGTGAATCCGTCTTCGTGTGAGTAATTCTAGAGCCTAAAGTAAACACGATTTTCACCAAAATGGATATTCCTTGAACGATCTGGCTAATATTACGAATCTTCGAATTTGAAACGAATCTTTTAATTTTGAAGGTACTTTACACCAAACCCCATCATATTTACATAATTTCCTC
Organism: Teleogryllus occipitalis; assembly: GCA_011170035.1. Lineage (NCBI taxonomy): Eukaryota > Metazoa > Arthropoda > Insecta > Orthoptera > Gryllidae > Teleogryllus > Teleogryllus occipitalis. The sequence continues at coordinate 40,893 of BLKR01006820.1, read as the reverse complement.
AAAAAGAGCTCCAATTTTTCTGTAAATCTATTCCTCGAAGCACAAGATGTTTAAAAGTAGCGTACGTTCAATTTTGGGCGAACGATCTGAATTTTCGAAAATTGCGAACAAATACCTATTAACATTGTCGAAAAGAAATATTAACGCTAGAGATTTTTGTTTCATGAAATCTCTTTTTAAAAATAGATATTAAATTAATGTAAATTAAACACTCCACTCTTTCCTAGTAATGATCCACTCTTCACTAGTAATGATTGCTGCTATTAGGTCTAACCGCTTCCTTATTCTTTGGAGGGCTACTGTTTTTTAAAATTTTTTTCCAACAGTATTATCTCAAAAGTACAAAAAACTATATTGTTAATAATAAACATGTTACATGTTTCTGGGGTGTTTACATGATTCTAGAATGCAAAGTTTTGCGTAGAAATCATATTTTCAAACCAACATTTGCGTGTTTATTGCAGCTCAGCCATTCAAAATATCTATGTAGTTTATTAGACAAAGTATGATTAAAATTGTTTAAACAGCGTTTTTCAAACTTTCGACGTTTCCTTCCCCGATACTCTGTATATCCATGCTTCTTTAAAACCAAAAACAATAATTTGCGTACTGAAAACTAATTAATTAAACCCATGGCAGTATAATTGTTAACATAAGTACTGTCACACATATTTCGTAGGATAAGGAGTAAAATTTAAAGAAAAATTATAGTTCACATGAATTTTGACAAATTGCGTCTTACTTTCTATGATATTCAAATGGTAACAGTATATTACAATATTCAATTGGTTAACAATTTCGTCTAGAGTCTTGTTTGATAATTCTCCAATTTCGTATTGTAATAAGATATCTTATGATACTCATGTCGTAAATAACTATTTGACAACTATTATGTTTAGTGTATGTGTCTAGCAGGTTTTGTATTATTCTGAGAAACTGGATCATACGAATCACGTTTACTACGTTATTCACACAGGAGCACATGAATCTCAAAAAAGTATTTAATAATATAATCCTTGCTGATGAATCAACGTTTTATTGATGATTTTAATTTTGAAAATTTTCATTAGTTTGGATGTTTAAATATAGGTATCACATGTAATTACATGTCTGTTAAACACGATAGCATTATATGAAGCAAGAAACATTGTTTTTCGTTTGATCATTCAACTTCATCAATCACTCAAAATTACTTTAATTTTCTCTGCTTATCAGTTTTTTAATCTCAGATCTTCGATGAAGACATGAATCAAATAACATCGTAGATATTTGAGTGTTTTAAAAATAATAACGTGAATAAATGCTTATATTTATTGAATTGGTTTTATAATAACCTGTAAAAACATGGGTTTTCTGTTGGTTTTGGGGATGTTGAAAACATTCAAATAGTAAAGGCAATGTTAAGCTGGTGACCTTTAACATTGTTTATTTGATATTTTTCTTAGGGATAGTTTATAATGGTTAAACGTTTTCAAAGAGTGCACATTAGATACCTCGAATGGCCCGTTTCCGTTTAATAAACCGCTACGTTCTCGCTGTACAGATGGTCGTGCAAAATTCACGGTTTTGATAGATTCGTAGAATGGCGGCCAACAAACCACCTTCGAACTCTGACGATACTGAAATATAGTCTGTGTTGGGAAGGTCATATCACTTGACCACCAAGTTCGTTCTATGTATTTTCACTGGAAAATGCTAGTGCATTGATATTTACTAAACTGTAAACAAACGCTAAATCTCTTTGAATTGTTATAACATCTGTTTTGCTTTCTTTTAGTAATATCAACTCGTTTTACCAAATACGTGAGTTTGTTATATTTTTACACGCTACAATAATTTAATTTTACAAGTATTTATTTTCAAGCATTTAGGAATTCATGAAATTTCATTGAAACGTTCGCCAATCTAAAAACCTTTTAAATGTATATTAAATATATTAATGTTGTTTAAAAATATGTATTAACAATGCGTAGATTTAGCCCATAAAGCTCTGATTTGAATATTATACAATGAAATCATCAAATTAACAGTTTTAGAAAGGAATGATAAATTGAATTGAAAATATTAACTTAAAGTTTATATACGTTTATTTAGAAATTTCTATACTTGTGTAAATATTGTGATGTGTGATTCTACTCATGTGATCTTTCAAAACCCAAAATTGAATATTTCTGTATTTGAAAACCTTAACACTACCTTCATCCAATCCAGTGCAGTTTATAGCAAACAGCTAAGCAATATGTTTCCCTATTTTTAATGGTAATGGTTAAACAAGAGGAACAAATAGTTTCTGACTCTCGGTGTTAACAGGGGACTTAAAAAAATTAATAATACAGTTATTCGGTTGCTCAACACCCCTTTGATAGAAAAACAGAAACAATTGTTTGGGCGTAATGCACCTTGAAAAATATTTTTTTTATAATCAATTTCTTTCCTATTTGATAAATATATCGACTTGAAAATTGTAGGACTTAAAAGAGAATATAAAAACCAAATAAAAGTTATGCTCATACTCGCCGTAAAAATACGAATTTAGCATAATTAAATTGGCCACAGAATTTGTTTACAAGCAAGTGCATTTTAAGCGTATGTGGCAGGCAAAAGCGCGGCATTGGAGAACTGTTTTTTCAGTATGCCCATCCCACGCTATTCTGCTAGCGCGAATGAATTAAGCGCAAACAAATGGGGTCTACTAAGATGTTAATTTCTTATAAACAATTACATATATCTCGAGAACGAGATATAATAGCACCGAACGGATTCCGGAATTTTGCATCACATTTAAACGCCATTCAGATTAGACAATAAAAAAATTTGCAACAATTGCAAATTTATAAACAATTTCCAAATTTTGCAAATCTAAAGTGGGGAGAGTCTCCCGATGTCCCAGAACCAAAAACAGCGAATTAACAATTTTGCAACAATTTATAATTTTATAAACAAATTCGAAATATGCGTTAGAACGGCCGGGAAGGCTCCGCAAATTGTGCCTGAAATGAATATCTCAAAATAGCAGTTTGTCAGGAGTTACAAATCGATTACTAAAAGTTATAATAAATTTTGCTAAAATGATAAATATTTACTGGTCTATAGACAATCATTCTGGACGGAAAACCCCGCTTAGAAATATTTTTTTCGTCGTGGCGTACGCGCAGGCAAACTATCTCCTTCGGCAGGGAAATATGACGATATTTCCGTCTCGTACGTAAACGAACTAGCCCCCTCCCCTGAGACAGCGTTCTTTCTGCCCCTTGGGATGTTGCACCAATCACAGACAACTGTGGTTCTACCTGCTAGCGATTGGTCAACGCGTCCCTCCCCCTGCCCTCCCCCAGGCCGAGGGGTGTCCAAGTTTGTCGGCGCGGTGTGGAAGATAGAATTTCGAACGACATTTTTTCTGAGGGAGAGGGTACATTTGCAAAATACACACGAGCTGCATGAATGCTGACAGAATAAGAAGGAATTCTGAATGCATAACATAATGAGCTTAATTTAGTGTTAAATTCTGTTATATCTACATTCCATTTGAGGTTTGATTGAATTGAGAGACCTAAAAATTTTGTTACCTTAACAACAGCTAATTACATATTGTTCATTTTCAATGGAGCACACGATTGCTGATTTGAAACGCAAAATTGCATTGAGACAGTTTTTCCTTCGTTAACTATTAATTTGTTATTACAAAACCAATTTGAAACTTCTGAAATTGTAATATTTATTGTTTCTTTTTTGCAAAGAACATTCGTGTCATCGGCAAACAGAACTGTTCTTCCATTTTTAATAGATGAGGGCATATCGTTTACGTACAACAGAAAGAGAATAGGACCTAAGATCGAACCTTGTGGGACCCCATGTTCAATTGACAACGAATTGGAGAGATAAGAAAATAATGTCCTTTCGTGCCAGTACGGTATTTCTACTCTTTGAGATCGATGTTTAGGATCCGAGGTTATCCAATCTAGTGCAATACCACGAATTCCATAAGAAGGTAATTTTGAGAGCAATATGTTATGGTTAATAACGTCAAAAGCTTTTTGAAAGATCTTAAAGTATTCCAATGGGTTCTTCATTTTGGTCCATTGATGAAGCAACATCTTTAAGGAAAGAAAAAAATGCAGTTTCTGGAGATTTTGATTCCCTGAAACCGTGTTGTGAGTCTGAAAACGCTTCGTTTTTCCTGAGAAAAGTTTCCATTCGCGTATAGAAAAGCTTCTCTAATATTTTTGAGAAAACTGACAAAAGAGAAATTGGCCGGTAATTTCTAATTTAATTTTTGTTCCCTTTTTTAAAAAAGTGGCTTAATTTTTGCTGTTTTGAAAATATCTGGAAATATTCCTGTGCACAAGGAAGCATTGAAAATGTGAGTTAAGGGTTGTATAATGGAAGGTGCACACGTTTTTAATAAATAATCTGGAAATTCATCTAAACCAGATGAATATTTATTTTTTATTTACTGACTATTCTGAGGATTTCGTTAGAAGAAGTTTCGTAAATAAACATCGTGCCGAATTTTTTTGGGGGGTAAGCATATGATATTGAATTTTGTGGTTTTAGTCCCTTCGTGAGAGTGCCGCATTTCTAGAAAAGTGTTGTTTAAAGATTTTCGCAACTGTTTCTCTTTCATTATCCTTTAAAACAACATTCTCTACGAAATATCGTGAAGACGTGGTCGTATTTTTTACGATATTCCACATTGCTTTAGTTTTGTTTCTAGTGTTCAAAATATCCTCATTATTTTTCATTATTTTTGCCTGAACTATTACTTTCTTTAAAATTGTTTTATGTTCTCGGAAGTAGACAAGGAAACCGGGTGATACGTTATGATGTTTAGAAATAAGGTAGAAGAGTACGTTTGTTTTTACACGATGTTCTAATTCCTTGTGTGATCCAAGTATTACTTTTTCGTGGAATGTTTAATTTTTTCTTTTTAATAGGAAATCACGCGTTAAAATGAAAGCTTTGAGAAAAATAAATTATATTTTTTATATTTGTCAATAGCCTTATAAACTGCCTCCCATGATTCTTTCAGCAAAAAAGATTCTTTCAGCAGTCCGTAAATAATTTTATGTGTACTTTAGTTTATGCACTGCACATGCGTGTTTTATTTATTGGGTCAGTATTCATGTTATTGCTAATTGTAAAAATTTGTGCATCGTGGTCACTGTAACGTAGATTATTCGTTATTATTTCATATCTAGTTGTGGTTTTGTTAATTATAATTTGATCTATTGCTGTTTGTGGTATAAGAGTATTCCGTGTAGGTACGTTCCCTGTAATATGTAAATTAAAAGAATGAATTACATTGAGAAACTTCTCTTTTTCGTGGGATTTGCTCAGAAAATCAATATTGATATCTCCACTTACAACAATGGATTTAAAAGAGAGATTACTAATTTTGTTCAGAGTTATCTCTAGATTTTCTAAAAAATTGAAATAATCTAAAGCTCGCTTTGTTGGAGGTCTGGAGATGCAAAGTAAAATAATTTTAAGCGTAGTAAGATGTACGACTATTATTTCAAAAACTTTTTCAACTGCATATAAATTGAATTCTGACAAGAAGGTAGAATCAATATTATTTCTTACGTAAATACACGAACCTCCGTAAGCAGTGCCCTCATTTGATTCCCTCGCTCTACAATAAGATCCTGCAAGGAAAAAACTAGGAATTTGGAGTGTGTTTAGATCATTATGAGATAACCAATGTTCTGTAAAGCAAAGAACATCTATTTGACTCAGATCAATCTGCAATGCTACCTCGATAAATTCAATTTTATTTGATAGAGATTGCACATTATGATGCATTATTTGAATCTTTTGCATGTACCTACACGGACGCTTTTCTGCTACATGTGACTGTAGTTGCTATTTATTTATCTCATTTTTACCTCGAGTGCGTGGTCGAAGGAAGTATCGTGTCCCAGCAGTGTTAGGAGGTGCGGAAGGAGGGGTTACAGATGTAGGGGAATGAACAATGGGAGAGGTAGTACAAAGATTAGGTTCAGGGGATAAGGTAATTGGATCCAAATGGGTTTCGGAGGATGGAAGAGAACTAGGAGATGTAGGTGGGGATGAGTCTTGGGTAGGATACTGCTGAGGTTCAAGGATGTGTTTCGCAAGTTCGCTACCGAGTGCATGTTTTCCGACAAGGTTCAAGTGAAGACCATGCCGGGTGAAGTGTTATTCTGAGAGAAAGTTAAGCTCAAATAATTTAACATGTGTGCCTCTCAGATGCAGTTTTAATTGGTTATTTGCGTGTCTAATTTCTTTGCACAGTTTTGATTTGTTGTGCCAAAAGGGCAGAGTCGAGATTACAATGTTCGTGTTTTGGGAGGCACGTTGTCGTTTGTCAACATGTTGCTCAGGTGTAAAGTGACCACCCAAATTGATATCATTCTGCCCTCCTATGATGATAACTGTATCCGGTAAAGTGAGAGTTTTTGTGTGGGTGTCCAATTCACTGATCACGTCGGCAAACCTTCCGTTAGGTTTAAACACACACATGACAGAGTAATTGGATGGGAGTTTCCCACTGAGCAGGGAGGAGCTTTGTCGCCCATAGCTATCTGCTAAAATTAGTACCTTTTTGGTGGGCTGAGTGGGAATGTCCTTGTTTGCTTGTGGGCCAGATTGCGCAACTATACGTGTCTTTGTTTCTTTGCGCTTGCTAGCCTGTTTGTGTCTGTTTGTGGGTGGACATGTCGATGATGGGAGGGGGTAGTGAGGATTGGGAAAGCAAGACTAATCATTGTCAGAATCTAACACAGCAAATCTCTTTTGAGTCATGATTAGTTGTGATGATTGTGTGTTTGCTTTCGCGGATGGACAGTTGAAAGGTTCTGCGGTGTTGCCTATTGTTGTCCAACCGTCTGAGCTTTGAACGACTTCTTCGAGCCTTCGGATATGTTCATGTAAATTATTGTTTACGTGTGTGAAGGCTTTCAGAAGGTCGGCTTTGAGAGTGTACAGAGTAGAAAGTGTATAGCGAATAGTAGCCATGTCGCGAATGCGTATCAAAATGCGTGGCAAATATGAGAATAAATAAATAGATGATAAATCAGATTATAATGTGTAAAAATGTTTCCTAAATTATCATTTTAATTTAGTGCAATAAATTATTTAATGTAAGTTACTTTTTATTTAAAAAATAAAAGTAATGTGATTCTAATTAGTATTTAAACGTTATTTGTTAATTGCGAGTAGAGTTGAATGTGTTTACGTTAATAGATCTAAGCTGCAAACTAATAAATACAATTAGATTACTATACTTTACCTCTTTAAAGGCCACAAAATTCACCACTTTGATATGCGTGAATTTGAAAACACAAAGTTCAAGATTTTCCGTTACTGTTATAGACGAAACTTTGAATTCTGATGTTTTTCACAATTTTCACAACACTTTCACTAGTTGTTTAAACCTTTACGCAAATCTAAATTTATTTGTACAGCAAATATGTATTAGAAGTCTTTGAACTCGTTTAAATGCACATTTGTCCCTTACGCTCTCTTTTAAACCAATAACTATTTACTTCTTTTCCACTGCATCTGACAATATACATCTCTTTCAGCGTTTCTGTAACAAGTAAAAAAGTAAAGAAAACAATTTAAAAACAAAAGGTACCTGAAAGATGTATGAAAGTAGTCAAAATCTATTGCTACTACTGGAATTGGTACATTGTTTTTCATTAATCTGGTTACTTTGATGACTGACTGAAACTGGGATTTTATGTCTGCTAATATTTCTTCTTCAGTGATTGTTGGGTGTATATTTTTTATCACTATTGAAAATTTCTTACCAGAGGGATCACTGTAGGTATGAAATGGTTCGTTAGTTTCAATAAAATACTTCATAGCACTACGGAAATCTTGTACGGTCCGGAATAGAATTTTCATTTTGTTGGTCTTGAATTCTGTTGAAAAGTTATTGGATATTTTATTTTTAATTTCACAAATAAGTTCGGCGTGACTACTTGTGGCGGTAACAAAAATTGGTGGAATTGTCTTTGGCTCGGGTGGTTCTTCAGGCAATTGTTCGTTGAGAAAGCTAAATCTATTGGAAACTATTACGTTATACTGTTTCTGTAGGTCTGCATTACTATTATGATGGGTGTTACCTTGCGTTGCCGCGCGTTTGCTGTCACCTTCATCGCAGGTCTCTATCGATCTTTTACCGGATAGTCCCGGCGGCCGCTTGGTTGAAGGTTGGTGGGACGCCTGATGATGGAGCCGGGGGGGCTCGGTCCATCGGTGACGTTGTAAGGGGCGTGTAATTCCCGCCCGTTTGGAAGTTGCTGGAGTGACCTGCTGAGCAAGATTCCATATTGCTGGCTGGCGATGATGGTGCTTCACCGTTCAATGTGGTTAGGGCGGCACTGAATAACTCCCATGTGATGGCATTGCTTTCGTTGCTCATGAATGAGAGTAACAAGCGATTGATGGACGCACTGCACTCACTAGTTTAAAGTAACTTCGGTGCGCAGATTGTGTAGCACTTTGAACAGTTTTGATATAATTTATACTTCACTGGACAAAACACGAAACAAATACTGAAGTCAGACCGAGACTGGTCGGCCTCACTCGGCACGGAACGCTAGTAGCTGTTAATAACGGAGCGACTGCTCTGTCCCGCAGCTGAAGGGAGAATGATTCGACTTTCGAGCTTGCATACAATACCATTACAATCACTAAAGCTAGATAGATAGATAGACAGACAGATAGATAGATAGATAGATAGATAGATAGATAGATAGATAGATAGATAGATAGATAGATAGATAGATAGATAGATAGATAGATAGATAGATAGATAGATAGATAGATAGATAGATTTGGTTTATTTAGCCTCCTCGGCTGTTTGTATACAAAATTCATATTTACATACATTGTTTATATCTATAGGTAAACTCTATGAGCTATGTACAAAATTAATTTTCTACTTTTATGTATTTGATATTTTTTTCTTTTAAATTCTTTAATTTGTTCACACTTTTTTATTTCTAATGGTAATTTATTATATAACTAAAATCATTTTTCAAATATACTATTTTTTACCTGTTGAGTTTTACTGAAATTAATTACGAAATGTTGAGTGTATTTTGTTTCATTTGTTTTATCTTTCACCCTTTGTATTTTGTTTACTAAATGTCCTGTTACGATGTTTAATTAATTTAAAAACAAAAATGTGCATCTTGTAATGAATTCTCTCTTTTATTGACATAAATTTAAGAGTCTAGCATGTCTAGCACTGAAGTGTATCTATTGCATTGAATTATTAGCCTCATGACTCTAATTGTTTGTATCTGATGTTTTTTAATTTCAGTTTTTTGCACTCCAACTAATACTCATGTACAGTAATCAAAATGTGGTGCAATTATTACTTTACATATGAAATATCTTGTATAGATATTTATGTAATGCCCAAAAAATATTAAAAATATTAAAATACTTTTCTTTTTTCAGTTTTCTTTACTATGTACTTTATTTAATCTTTAAGTAAACGTTTTGATCTGTAAAGGTCAGATAATGTAGGAGAGATACAAGAACTTTTTTTTAAAATATGATGATCGAAATGAATATTGTTAAGAAAATTCATTGTATTTTTTGTTGTATTGAGATATGGACCATGAAGTAGGATAGAAAAATATCACAACATTTTGGAGGACTAATATTTTTCACAGGTTCACAAATATGATAAAATACTGCCGATGGTGATTTTCTTTCATCATCAAAATATTGCTGCAATAAATGGGAGAGTATGTTATTTAGAAAACGACGAGCAATTTATTTAGCATTGACGAGAGTACCTACACAAAGAACTTGAATCAAAACTTGTTACTGCAGAATTTGCAAAGATCTAATATTACTTATCTTCCAGGAGAAATGCAATAAATGCTGCAAGAAGTAAAATTCCCACTAAACCACAAAAGTGAAAGGAGAAATAGGTGCTGGCCCTCTATAAAAAACAAAAAGGTCGCACAAAATATGTTTGCAAAAACTGTGATACTTTCTTAAATTTACGCAAACGTACAAAACGTTATTTATAAACGATTTAATGTAAAAAACGCTACTAGTTTTAATGAATGAATCAGGAATATAATAACTTCTTGTTTAGGAATGATGTAATATATACTGAAATTCACGTCCCATTAAATTCCTTTTTAATACTTTCTCAGCGAAAATTTATCGAAAATTTTCTCAAATAAATCCTTAGAATGTTTTATAAACAACAAATATAGAATCTGGTTACTTGACCCAGTTCATGTGTTCCCAAACAAACATGGATATTGCGCAATTTCGACCCAAATCTACACAGGCCGTTCTGGAAATGACATTGTATTGGCCGTTTCCTATATTTTGGAAAACATAATTCAAACTCACATATGTACAGACATATAATGTGGAGCGAGAGCTGTGTACCCCAAAACAAAAATCATGTGTGTTTGGCCAAGAAGCACTTGCTCACATGACACCTACAAATCGATGACATAGTAATGAAATACTCTACTGTTGGTCACTCGTGGATTTAGGAAGTAGACAATGTTCATTCCCAAATAGAGAAAGCTATGAAAGCTAGTGATTTCTCATCACCGATTTCTTTCATGAGTATATATTTGGAAATAAATAGAAAAAGTCATTTAATGCTATTCAGTTGCTAACAGTGCAATTCAAGGGCTTCCATAAAGGCAACAAAGATTTGCATTTTAATAAAATATCGTTCTCCCAAGTTTCGCAACTAAAATTCACTTACAGACAAGCTGAAGTAGAATACAAAATTAATTATACAATTTTACAGCGTAAATGTGTGACCACACCTTTCTATAGGGTGGGTGGCAAAAAGTTCTATCCACCTGTGCGTGGCCAAAGATAAAATTTTAATAAGGAAAATGTTGCCGATTCAACCTACATGTTGAAATTTGTAGCGTCGTGTCGCTAAAACAGCGTGGGCACGTGGCGCGTGGTGTGCACCGGATGCGTAGACAAAGGCAGAAGCTATGACGCACAGGGTTTTTCTGACAGGGTGTGCGCGTCGTTAGGGCGGAGGCAATGGAGGCGGCGGGCAGCGTCGCGAGGGCTATTTAAGGGCCGTGAGAACAATAGCTCGTTCTTCTTGTGATCCTGGCAGCAACAGCGTAAGTCGTCCGTGAGAAGTGCGAACGTGCACGCGGCGCAAGAAGCCGGCAGTTATTGTCGTGACTAGTGAGACATGTAGTCGGTCTCAGGGCAGGCGGTACTACGCACGGCGAAACATTTGGTAGTATGTTTCGGTGTGGTAGCCGTTGTAAATATCTCTCCTAGCAGTAGGGTCTATTTAGTTAGTTAATTGTATACAGTGCATTGGTTATTTGTGACTACGGTCTAAATTGTGAATAAACCTGCTGTTATTACAACCCATTCTCGTCTGTGTACTGATTACATCCGTATGGCGCCACAAATGGATGCCAACTCTGGATAAAATCTATTTCAAAGAATTGCTAAAAAAGCAAAAATAATTACATTGTAGCTACGCAAAATTTTACTTTAATATCTATGTAAAATATCATTGATAATTTAAGCGCAATTCTGTAATTTACAATAAAATACTTTTTTCCACTTCTAGTTGGCTAATTCTGAACAATGACATTAAATTAAAATGTCAATATTGTTGAGAACTATAAAGATTTGTACAAAAATGTAAGCAGATTAATTTAAATTCATTAAAATTAAATAAATCTTACAGTTGCATTGATAATTTTTAAGTAATATACTAGTCAAATTTTTGTACCATAAAAGAGAACTTTTTTGATCGAACTTGAAAATAAATATTGAGAGTACAAAGGTTCTATCTGTAAAAATAGGATCTTAGTTTCTACCAAATTTACAATGCTTTTAGAATAAATTATTAGCCTACAGTTTCATGCTTGGATGTCAAGTACACTGACAAAGTTTTAATACATTTAATAAAATACACTTTGTTTTAGAGAAGGCCAAAACTTTGGAATGCTCTCCTGTACAATTTACTGTGGATAGATAGAACCTTTACTTTAGGGTCGCGACATGTCTCGAGAACGAAATACGATAGCACCGATCGGATTCCGGAATATTGTATCGCGTTTAAACGCCATTTAGATGAGGCAATAAAAATTACATTTGCAAATTTATTAACAGTTTCCAACTTTTGCAAATATAAAGGGGCTAAGTCTCCTGCTATCCCAGAGTCAAAAACCGCGAATTAACAATTTTGCAAAATTTATAATTTTATAAACAAAATTCGAAAACTGCGTTAGAAAGACTGGTAAGGCTCCGCAAATTGTGCCTGAAATCAACATCTCAAAATAGCTGTTTGACAGGAGTTAAAAATCTATTGCTAAAAGTTAGAATAATTGTTGCTAAAATACTAAATACTTACTGGTCTATTGACAGTTATTATGGACGGAAAACCCCGGTCAGAATTATTTTTGTCGTGGCGTCATCGCATGCAAAATCCCTTCTTCGGCGGGGAAATATGACGATATTTCCGCCTCCTACGTATACGAACTAACCCCCCCTGAAACAACGTCAATTCTACGTCTTGGGATTTTGCACCAATCACAGACAACTGTTGTTCTACCTGCTTGCGATTGGTCTACGCGTCCCTCCCCCTGCACTCTCCCTGGCCACGGGGTGTCCAAGTTTGTCGGCGGGGTTGCGATGATAGAATATTGCCGGTACTTGTTTTGAGGGGTACTTTACATTCGGAGTCATATGTTGATAATCGTATTGCAATTACATTCGACTTACGTGACTGAAACTAGATATTGGAAATTTCTTAACTGATTGTAAATTTGTTTCATGCAATTCCTGATTTTATGAGTGGTTTGAAGCTAAGAGTAATTCTCTTATTACGATGTGCTTTTTTTGTAACTTTATGTACTTTCATTAACGAACCGCATGCATTGACTGTGCAAAGATTTTTGAAAAACTATTGAAAAGTATTCTTAAATTTAAATTTTATATCAAGGATGGTAACAGAAACGAAAGTGAGTTTAGTTTCGTTACAAGTAACGAAATGAAAGTCTGTGTGAATTTAGTTTCGTTACAGAATGAACAGATCGTGGAAGACAGTTTCGTTTCATTACTGAAACGAAACGAATGTGAATGTCATTTCCTGGGGTAAGAAACGTTATTACTATATTTAGTTTCGTTATTAATATTTGTTGAAGGACAAGTAACGAAAGTCGGCAGGGGCCCATTAAGCGGAGTTGGATCCCAGACATTTCTTTACGTACTACTTTTTTCAGAACTACCTAAACACCAGTGTTTATCTGTACCTTTTCCCCTAGCCTCTATCGATAATTTCATTACTCTTCAAATGATTCATGACTCATGGTCAATTCTTGCTCGCAATACTGGATCCACGGTTTGACATGAATAAGCCGCGGGGCGGCTTATAAGAATACCTCTGCAAGACGGCGGCGCGCGGCGATTTCCGCACTTCGGTAGGCGGCAGGTCCTGAAATGTCCCAATACTAATTGTGTAAATACTCTACTTGCAATTTTCATAACACTTAACATATAAACATATTTATAGCACTTAAATACGAGTATTTATATTTATGAGGTTTGAAAGGTGCTGAAGAAGCTGGTAAAATTCATGTCAATCAGAGTATTGATTCGGTGAGTTTTGCGTGTTAGTATCACGCTGATCTGGCAGGCAGAGAAAAACATTATGTAATTGGAGGCAAATTGCATAGGATGTACTGATGGACAACAATTAGGAAAATCATAGTTGATGGATTGGTTATTTCCGGAGCGGCAACTGCTATTATAATTAGTCCTGTAAGTGTAGTGCAAGTTGAATTTCAGCAGGTGTGCAGAGTTAGCACAAAGCCAGCAATGTTGCTGTCTCTGCTGCGGCTCTGACCGGGAGGTTGTAAGGTTCGAATCTTAACGGTCGCGGTGGCTAGCGGCCGGCTGCTCTGATCGGTAATTTTCCGTGATTTCCGTCATCCGATGAATATTAGGCGAAAGACGGATTAGGTGATCTTTCCTTCCTATTCTTTGTACTAATATCTATCCTTACTCACACACACACATGCACTACACTATCACACTTGTCTGGAACCAGTCGACGTCTTAAATTTTGTTCCGCCTGGGGCGGTGCCCCATTGGGATTCTTGGAGGTTGACACGTAGGACATCGCCAGAACCCACGATCCAGCGTGGGAGGAGCCCCACCACCTCTCGGGATACAACATCAACTACACACACGGGGCTAATGGCAGACGTGGAATGACGCTAACGATTGACGTGGAAACAGTCGGGCACCTCAATAAATAAATCAATAAATCCGGTGAAGCTCGTGTGTCTTGCCCGCTAGTATGTGAAATGCGGCATCGAAATATATGGGCTTCTTGGACGATTTTCCAACCCCATATTTTTCGAGCAGAACAATCTTTAGGCTCCGAGTAGTCTCCCGGGATGCCTAGTACTGCAGTGCCTGAAAGATTGAGTATTTAAGGCGAAAGGATTAGGAAAAAAGGAACACGCGATCATTGGCCCGTTTGTTAAAGTACTACTCCGGCATTCTACTGGTACCGATCAGAAAAACTATGAAAATCTATCATTTAGCGACCACTAGGATTCTTTGTCAGCCAACAGTAGAATTCGACCTAGCTAGTTGTGTCGGTAGAATTACACCTAGCTAGTGTCGAAAATCCGTCACTGTCGAGACTGGAACCATATGAATTTCCGGTCAGAAACTCTGTAGGTTCAATAATTATTCCTCCAAGCAATCTGTGGAAAACATCACAATGATTTCCCCCAAATACCGGTATGAATCTACTGAAATTCCTGTACTTTCATGAAAAAATATCGGTATTTCAGTTGCACGATACTTTTAAATAGAGATATTTTACAGGTGTGGACGTCCAAAAAAGTGAAACAATTCTAAAAATAGCTAAATTTGACGCCGTATACCGGTATTTTTAAAGGTATTTCGAATTAAGAAATAATGGAAGTAAAGGTATTTCTATATGCCGCTATAAATACCTTTACCGCTATAATTTCGGTATTCGGTTGAATGAAGTACATTTTACAGTGTTGAAGAAATACGCAAGACAAATGTTGAGTAGAAGGGCAGCTGCAGCGATAATAAACAAATCTGTCATTATTTTTGAATCCTTCCATTTTAAGAGTTCCAGATCAAAATAATTTAGTCACCTCGCCTTCTCACAAAAAATTAATACTTTGTACATAAATTCCCTTATGATTTGGTTGTTAAAATCCGTTTTTAACTAGTGGTGCTACAGAATGGCACAGAACTTCTCTAGTTAATTTTCTAATGTCTTTGGTCTTGGCTAGCCGTTCAGTCTTGCCTCATTCTCGTGCCAGTTGCCATCTATCGCCGCCCAAAGTGCATTATTTAAATTGTCAATTGTTCGGCTTCCTAATGGCAGAACTGAAATATTACTATAAGAATGTTAAAGAAGAGTAAAAACTCGTCCTAAATGGAAATTTTTGTTGAAAAATTTGGACTCCTTTTTAAGAACATGACGTTTGAATGTTTCTGAAAATACGGAATTTTGTGCTCATTTTCACAGAAAACGTTTCAGTGTTCGAGAATCTTTATCAGACATAATTTAAAGCACATATAATTATAAATGTGAAAATGTGAACAAATCACCGCTAATGTAACTATTAACGATGTCAGAGACAAGTAAAGAAATACATTTGTGTAATTTTTCAAAAACCAAAGAATAGTGCAATATAGCGTTTATGTCATCTTATAGAGTACATTTAGCACTATACCTACAAAAGTTTAAAGAAAATATTTGGATCCCTCTTTGAGAAATTCTTCTTTTTGTTATTTTTTAATATTGCACATTTCGCACGCAGTATTGCACGAAAACTACTAAAATTGTCAACAAAAAGCATGATTTTAATGAAAGAACTAATTATGATAGACATATTTCATTTGAAGGGAAAATATCTTCAATTTTGTAGTTGTAGGAAGACGCCGAAAAAAATTTAATCGTTTGCGATATTGGAAATTTCAGAGTTTACAGTGGAAAACGGAGATGTGCCCTCTTTATAACTGTATTTTGCTCTATTCTTTCAAAAAAATTAAAGAAATCGTTTTGAGTTATTTTTGAGAAAATTTTGAAAAATGTCTCAAGGGCTTCATGTAAAGTACTCCCAAATTTTAAAGAATGTTTTTCAAAATCGCAGCGCTTCCAGTCGAACCACATCTAGCACGATCATTCTTTCACGACTGATGGCAAAGGCCATATTCGTTGTTTTCTTTTCAGTTTGAAGTGTTGCGACGTTCTTAATAATTCTATTGACGTCACTTGTAAGGATATCGTAAACCAATGATGTTATCAAGGAAACTGAAAAAGAAACATAAGGTGCACCTGATGACGTTTTGACTTTTTTAATAGAACCCATTATTTTGAACAATTGTTTCTAAAATGGAAAGTATGTTTTCATTTATTTATTATATATCGAGGTTACATTTTGAGATACCCATATCTTTACAAAAATTGTATTTGTATTAGAGAGTTTGTGGAACTCCGAACGAAGCACTATCGATCTTCTGCTCATGCGCAGTTCAAGTTTCGCACCACTTTAGTGCATCTGCGCATGCGCAGAAGATAGAGAGTGCTGCCCGCGTCGTACTCTCTATTCTTCAAGCATGTGTTCGACCTCCTCGCCTGTCCGTACCTAAGGCGACGTAAACATTCGTTTCTGCCGCCTGGCCTGCCCTCCGGCGCAATGGACATTGCCGACAGATCGGCTGATTGCCGCGGCGCGCACGAGTAACGGCCGCGCAAGATTTCCGCTTTTCGACAGGCTGTAAGGTCATGAAAGGTCTCAATTGGTCGCCAAAACACCACTTGCAAGTTGTGTCACTGAGCGCGAAACTCAACCCTTTTTGTGACGTCAGGAATTGTAAATAAGAAACTGAATCTTGAATAAAACACCTGGATAGAAACTTAACTCCCGCGATGATATAGTTTCGTTCCTGCAACGAAACTAAACTCTCAGCTGCAGTAAAGTTTCCTTCCAGGGAATGTTTTGTTGCTATCAATAGATATCTTTGCCACGCTTCGGACTTTTAGTTTCGTTACGTACTTTAATTTTTGTGCACAAGAAACAGTAAGGAAATGCCTAATTTTGCTTAGTTTCGTTTCTGCGCCATCCTTGTTTTACATATAACCAAATTCAAAGAATGAAACTTTTTGTGAACAATTTACAAGGGATTTAAGTTTATGCTAATTTAGTTTGGTAGTTTATGTTAATTTTATTTTAAGTTTATGCTAATTTAAGTTTATGCTAGTTAGGGTTTTAATTTGATTAATTTTTTCGTGTTTTCGGGCGCGTCAACTGCTTTGGTCATTAGCCCCGTAGGTGTAAAAAAATGAATCATGAATGCCTTATTTTACGTGGCGAGACTAAGGCCATTAGGCCTGCTCTTCCGCCTGACAATTTTCGTTAAGCTCCTTTCACCTACTAGGGGAGAAAGAAGCTATTACTTGGGCGACGAAACAGGCAATTTGAATTTAGCTCAGAAGCTTCATTTGGGCTTGAGGATCTTTTACATGCAGTAAATATACTAACATGGGACAGCCGGCTTTACTTCCCCTCAGAAGGAAGTCGCACGAAGGATTTTTCCGCCCTTAAAAAACCCACGGCTTCGATCGGGTTTGAACCCGCAACCTTGGTTATAACAGCCCAATACGCTAACCGTTACACCATCGCCGCCGCACCTAGATGTAGTGCATGTTTTTTTTCGAGAGATGGCGGTGATCTTCCCCAACTGGATGGCGAGATCCGGCGTCGACCTACCGTCAGCTAGTGGGGTTTACCCCTAACCGGGACTCTCCCACCAGCGGGGCACCGCCCCAGCCGGGACAAGCTCTAAGCTCCCGACCGGTCTCCCGGAATATGTGGTAGTGTAGTGCATGTTAGTGTAAGTGTGTGTATAAGGGGAGAGGATAGGACAAGGAGGAGGAAGGAAAGTTCGCGCGCGGACCGTGACCCGTTTGGTAGGGTACTGCTCCGGTATTCGCCTGGTGTTGATCGGGGAGACCACGGAAAACTACCGATCAGAGCAGCCGACCTCTAGAATTCTCCTCTAGACAGCAACTGAATTCGACCTTGCTTACAAGCTAGTGTCAAAAATCTTGCCTCCGTCAGGATTCGAACCTAGGACCTCCCGGTCAGGGGCGCTGCATTAAGGATTTAAGTTTATGCTAATTTAGTTATGCTAGTTTATGCTAATTAATTATACTTTATGCTAATTTAGAGGTGAATAGTGGAAATAATTAGATTGTAGTACACTGGCAAAAATCTCTTATTGAATTTAATGCTTTTTACACGTGTACATAGGAACTGTGTTTGGATTTGTGTATTCTTTTTCACATATTTTTTATTGTTGTTTCTTTTTTGTAATTAATGTCGAAAAGGTATTATGACTTGCTGAGATTCAGTGGAAACAGAAACTGCTCACTTACCTAACATTTTTTTATATCTTTGAAGAATATACTATTTCAGTACAACAGTACTTGACTTTTCTTTGCATTTCGACTCGAAAGACGATCCCAGATCCTGGATTACAACGTAAACATCACTTCACTTGCAACAATTTTCGTAACAATCAGATTTAACTCAGATGTTGCATATCCAGCATAATTAGTTCTCTTTGCTTGAGTCATCCGACCGGAAACCATAATAGGTGGGAGACCATAAAGGGTACAATACTTGCCAAATTGTGTCATGTCATAAGCGTACCTAGGTATATTGTGCTCAAGAACATTAATTTAATACATATCTAATTCTTCTTGAGTTTTGATCACACTAAAGAAAAGAGGCACTATACATTGCCCACGTTTCTGCTATATATTTGGCCTTCATCAAGGCTACATAACAGATAAAAGAATTATATACAGGAATATGTATAGTGAACCATTTCATTAGAGCTAAAATTACAATTAGTTTGTTAACAATATAGTTTTTAACCTGTAAGGTTATCAATAGTGTACATCGCACATTCTACATGTCCCTATTGTCTACGTAGTTCCATTTCACATAAATCAAATTGGATTCAACTGTGATAGGCCTTTTCCACGTGTGGTGAATCCGCCTCTGTTAGCGTGTGTTAGGCTACAATAGTGTTGCTAACTTGTCAAACATGAACATACACAACTTGTCTGTTTTACATGTACAACATACTTAATACACATCAAAGAAATACAATTTGCATATTGTAAAGAAAACAAAACAAATAATTTACCAATATAATTATTGGTAATATTGGTATAGGAAATTATTTTGTACATAATTGTACAAAATAATTTCCTATATGGATTTGATAATAGAAAGTTATCATTCATGAGCTGAATTAGTATGGTAATAGTACAACATTTTCCAAACATGTATTCATATATTTTGTGCGTAATCAATCTTCTCAGACAAATTATAGATTTGTCTAAGACAAAAATCGAATCTTCAATTTTGTAATTTTGAAATGCTAACTTTTTGCAATTTTCGAAAATACGGAGAGTTAATCGAAAATGGGATTAGCACCATATTTTGTTACCGTCCCTTGATACATATGAGAAGAAAATGTAAAGAAAAGGATGAGCATTTTTTGAAAACAAATGTTTCAAATACTTTAAAATTGTCAAAACTTCGCACAAAATTTCAAAAAAAAAACTACTCATGTTTTCGAAAATTTGAGCATGACCTTATTTAAATTTTTATTGCAATAAGTAAATTTTTATTGATATGTAGATTAATTTTCTCAAAAATAATCAATTTAATTGGGCCGATAAAATAATAGATTTTCCTACTTACTACGATGAATATGTAGTATCTAACTGGCGAAAAGAAATATCTCTACAGATTTAGTATACCGGATAACCACGTCACTGATAGAGACTAATGTTTTCCGCCCAGAAAACTGTGACAAGTAACCAATGAGTAGAGATCTAGCGAGCAATGACAGCACCAACGTGAGTCGTTCGCGATCACTGCTTGCTGCAGGGAGAGCTGTTACCCAGAGCTATAGCGGAAAGAGCCAGGACAATACTGACCAAATTCATATTTTTTCAGTAACATCCAGTCCGCAACGGCAGCTAATTTTTTGACAACACAAATATTTATTTATTTTACGTCGAAAACAGTTAAAATTGCTATGGGGAGAAGTGAATGCACGTTTTCAAAATTCTGTGATCCCTACACTAAGCCATACACTACTTGAAATTTCAACACAGAAAAAATGAGCGTTTTTTGCAAGGATTGTTAACAAAAGTATTCGCTCCGATGTAATAAAATCTAATTTCAAGGGCAAATCAGCAATAAATTTGGTCACTTAACCCTCATCAAGTCCTTCGTCAAGGAATCTCCGTCAAGTCCATCTTGTCGTGACAACATGGAGAACGGTAATTTGAATAACTCTATTTCCCACTGAAGTCTACAAGATGTGCTCAGATAATAAGGTTACATTTATGTCCAAAAGCAAAACAAGGGGCCATCTCAGCATTTGCTCTAAGGATCACGGAAACTGGACGAAAAACCTGATCGAGATGGGGTCATTAACCCAGAGGCTGCAGTACTATACTTGTTATAGGTTGCCTAGAATTGCACAGTCCAAATGGTAAAAAATACGTTAAATATCACTGTTAAAATTAATGTTTCTCTCCTTGTGATGCTCAGTATATTATCTAATTGTATAGAAACAGTTATGCAGCAGAAATGATTTTACTTGGGAATTAAACTTTTCTGTCGAATTTAATCGCTTAATTCCATCTGGCATTCTAAAATAATGTACATGTATTATATGTGCATATTTTGCAATGAGCTGTTGATACTGTCACGTGATGGATATGATTACTTCGTCGAGTGTTATAGTTATAGACATCGGCATTTTCTGAAAATGTATTCTCGCCCTTAAGGAAGTCATTTTTGATAAAAACACTGATTTGTAAATCAACAGACAAGGTCATGGTAAAATTCGTAGACGGATAAAAAGAGGTATAGAAGAATCACGTGGGTGGGATTTGGTTATTATTCGTACTCGGGATTCTTTTGTGTAATCTAAAAGTCTGGGAGCTATAAGATGTATTTTTCCAGAATACTATGCCATATCTCACGCGGGAATGTACATTCGGGAAATATACACAACGAGCAGTATGAAGGGTGACTGAATTTCAAAGAATTTTGAACGCGTAGCATAATGAACTTAATTTTGTGATCAATTCATTTAAATGGAGGTTTGACTGAATTGAGATATCTAAAAATTTGGTTGCCTTAACATCAGTCAATAGTACACCGTTCATTTTCAATGGAGTACAGAATTGTTTATTTGAAATGGAAAATTGCATTAAAATCTTTTCTTTTCATTTACTGTTAATTTGTAACTATGGGACTAATTTGAAAACCTGTGATTGTGTTTCTTTATTACAAAGAATGTTTGTATCAATCGCAAAGAGAACTGTTTTTCCGTTTCGAATGGTCGAGGGCATATTGTTTATGTGTAGTAGGAAGAGAATAGGGCCTAAAATCGACCTCTAAGGAACTCCACGTGCAATTGGCTAAGGGTCGGAAAGGTGCATACATAACTCGTAGTTACTCGTGCTATGTTTTTTCCCACAAGTTCCCGCGTGGCGTACTTTGTACGCCAAGCCTATTTTGTTAAAAAAATTAACTCTGCAAGAGGAGAATAATATTTGGATATAAATAAAAAGAATAATATTTGGATATTTAGTTATATTTGAAATGTATACATATTACAAATTTAATTAAATAATAATACAAAATATAGCATATTAGTCTTTAAAACAATGTTTGCATTTGATGACTTCAAAATCTGTTCGTTGCATGAAAATGTGTAGCACCAGTTAGTAGTAAGTGTAGTAATAATTGTAGTAGAGCAGTTTCTTGCTTTTCCGCAAGTGTTACAGTAATTTCTTAATTTTGTTATAGTTGTTGTTTATCATCATGACTCAGTTTTTGTAAATTTGCTGACTAGCGGTGTCTTATTCCACTTTGTAACCTTGTCTTTGGCAATGAAACCATCTCTACACTCTAAATAGCTGCTCGAATAATCACTAGCATAATGAAGCTCAGGACACGTGTCATGTTCACTCACGGCCATTACAACTTCTTTTCCAGAATCATTTGCAGCATCGCAAATTTTGTCTTTTGACGATTCCTCTTGTAATAATGCATTTACTATCTAATTTTCCGACAAATTATTCATCTCTATATTGTTCGTAATGTAAAACAAAATAAATTATTTTGATTACATCAATAAATAAAATAATTCCTGTGATTATCAAAAAAAAACGGAAACTCACATTGGTACCCGCGCGGCGTAGAAAGTACGCCAAAGGACACTTACCAACGGAAAAACAATCGTCTAGCCTAGGGCTGCTCAAGCAGAGCGAATCGCCAGCGCGGAGCCGTGATGGCTACTGACAGCAAGTCACCGGAGCTCGAGCGTTGCCCGGCTCGCGATAACCTCTGTCCCAATGTCCCGATAACTCCAGTCGTGGAAACATGGACGTCGACGCAGGTGCGTCAAGCTGGAACAGCCAAGTCAGCACACCCACACGAAACATGTCTAATCATTTATTGCTAATTAATTGCCAATTAATTGCCACATTTTTTAATTAATTGCCACGTATTTTCGTGGAGAAAACGGGTGTGGGATAGCTTGACGTCAAGCCAGCACACACATCAGTTAAATTCGAGCCAGAGATCAACGGAAACCATCTAATCATTTATTGCTAATTAATTGCCAATTAATTGCCACAATTTGGAATTATTTCGCACGTATTTTCAGTCTAAAATAATCAAAGTAAATGGCAGCAGGCATGACGCAACCCGCAACATAGTTCTGAACGTCAAGCCAGCACACACATCAGGTAAATACGAGCCGGATCTCAACGGAAACCATCTAATCATTTATTGCTAATTAATTGCCAATTAATTGCCACAATTTGGAATGAATTCGCACGTATTTTCAGTCTAAAATAATAAAAGTAAATGGCAGCAGGCATGACGCAACCCGCAACATATTAGCAAAATTGGAATATAGAGAACACAAACGAGCACAATCACATAAAATTAACGAGATAGTTTATACACATATCGAACTATTATTTTACTCTATGCATGATTTAATTACCCCTCTATTTTATGAGATAATACATTTTATAACTTCGTAGTTTTGCAAACACGTATGACATTCAAATAGATAATGCAAGAGTACCAACGAGTGCGATATATCTATAATCTATTAAATAATTAAATACACATTCAATACTAGTTTACTATACTGAAGATAAATTAATCAATCTTGCCGTGTATTATATAAACATTGCTGAAACTCTATCAGATTTATCGAACCAAGCCACTTTTTCAAAATCGAAAATACAGAGAACCAGCTAGCACAATCACATAAAATTAAAAACATACTTAATAGATGATTAGAACTAATCTTTTACTCTACACACTATTTAATTGCTCTTGTCATTTATTAAATAATAATTTTTTTAAACGTCGTTGTTATGAAACCTCATCCAGTTTCGAACAGGAAATGGGAGAGTACCCACGAGCTCAAATATCTAAATTCTATATAATTATTGAATGCACATTCAATACTAGTTCATTACATGAAAGAAAAATTGATAAATGTTGCCGTGAATTATATAAACATTATTGAAACTGCATGGGAGTTATCGAACTAAGCCAGATATACAAATTCGAAAATACAGAAAATCAACGAGCACAATCACACAAAAATAGGAACATAGGAAATAGATATTTAGAACTAGTTTTTTACTCTAAACACGATTTAATTGCTCCTGTCATTTATTTATTAAAAATTCTTTAATATTTCGTTGTTATAAAAACTCGAACACATTCGAACAGGAAATGCGAGAGTACCAACGAGCACTAATATCTAAAATCTATTTATTAATTGAATGCACGTTCAATACTAGTATATTACACTAAAGATAAATTGATAAATGTTGCCGCGAATTATATAAACATTTTGAAACTGCATGGGGGTTATCGACCAAAGCCAGATATTCAAATTCGAAAATTCAGAGAACCACCGAGCACAATCACATAAACTTAAGAACATAGTTAATAGACATTCAGAACTAACTGTTTGCTCTATACACGATTTAATTGCTCTTGTCATTTATTAAATAATATTTTTTAAAACTTCTTTGTTATGAAACCTCGAAGACATTCGAACAGGAAATGCGAGAGTACCAACGAGCACTAATATCTAAAATCTATTTAATATATGAATGCACGTTCAATGCTAGAACATTACACTAAAGATCAATTGTTAAATCTTGCCGCGAATTATATAAACATTATTGAAACTACATGGCAGTTATCAAATCAAGCGAGATATTCAAATTCGAAAATGCAGAGAACCAACGAGCACAATCACATAAAATTAAGAACATATTTAATAAATATATAGAACTAATTGTTTACCTATACACGATTTAATTGCTCTTGTCATTTTTTAAATAATAAATTTTTAAAACTTTGTTGTTATGAAACCTCATCGACATTCGAAGAGGAAATGCGAGAGTACCAACGAGCACTAATATGTAAAATATATTTAAAATTTGAATGCGCGTTCAATACTAGCATATTACAGTAAAGATAAATTGATAATTGTTGCCGTGAATTATATAAACATTTTGAAACTGCATGGGAGTTATCTAACCAAGCCAGATATTGAAATTCGAAAATACAGAGAACCAACGAGCACAATCACATAAAATTAAGAACATAGTTAATGGATGCTTAGAACTAATTTTTTATTCTATACACGATGTTATTGCTCTTGTCGTTTATTAGATATTAATTTTGTAATACTTCGTTGTTATAAAATCTTGTTGACTTTCCAACTGGAATTGCGATAGCACCAACGAGCGCTAATATCTTAAATTTATGTAATAATTGAATCCACATTTAATAGTACATTATTACACCAAATATAAATTGATAAATATTGACGTGAATTATATAAACATGATTGATACTGCATGGCAGTTACCGAACCCAATTCCAATTCCATATTCAGATTCACGATATTCAAATTCGAAAATGCAGAGAACCAACGAGCACAATCACAAAATTAAGAACAATGTTAATAGATATTTAGACCTAATTATTTACTCTATACACGATTTAATTGCTCTTGTCATTTATTAAATAATATTTTTTTTAAACTTCTTTGTTATGAAACCTCGAAGACATTCGAACAGGAAATGCGAGAGTACCAACGAGCACTAATATCTAAAATCTATTTAATAATTGAATGCACGTTCAATGCTAGAACATTTCACTTAAGACCTTTGCCATTTACTTTGATTATTTTAGACTAAAAATACGTGCGAAATAATTCCAAATTGTGGCAATTAATTGGCAATTAATTAGCAATAAATGATTAGACATGTTTCGTGTGGCTGTGCTGACTTGACTGTTCCAGCTTGACGCACCTCGTCGACGCGACCACTTCGCAGACCAGAGCGTCCATACCGATAATTTTCAATGCAGCATGGGAAGAAAAGTATATTTTCGCCGATGGCGGTAGCTGTGCCAAATGTTTATCTTGCAAAAAAGTGCTCAATCACATGAAGTTTAATTGGCAACGACATTATACAGTTAATCATGCTGGTGAATATAACAAGCACGCTGAAGAAGAACGAAACGAAGTTTTCAGTGCTCTAAAAACAATGCCTCTCAAGAAGTAAGTTTAGGATATTTTGATGTTCTTATGTTGTTTTGGCAGTAAAATAACAATATAAAAGAGGCAAACATAAAATTTTAACAAAAAAACATTTGTTAGAATTTTATAAGAACTTCCTAGAAAACTGTTTTTCAAAACTACAACGGCATGCTGCTCGATTGTTAAGTATGCTTGGATCAACATACAACTTTTTTCTTCTTTGGAAATTTGTAAATGTCGAATGAGGAGTACCATTACAGATCACAATCTGAAATGCGTCTTACGGCTGAAGAGCACCAAGTCATCTGTTTTAAACATAGAAAGTATTTTGCGGGAAAAATCACTTAAAAGGTGTAAGACAAGTAGTTGATTTTGCAATCAGCTTCATTTTTTAATTTTAATTCCCTTTACCTTCAGAATTTCCATGACTTTTATTTAGTAACAGTTTTTGAGATAACCTTTATAATACTTTTCATATTCAGCAGCATGATTCACTATGAAATGTCGCTGAAATTAAATTTCTTTATGTGATTGAGCACTTTTTTGCAACTAAACATTTGGCATAGCTGGCGCAATCTACAAAAAAATACTTTTCCTTCCATGCTGCATTGCAAATTGTCCTTTAATTTTCAAATCACACACATATGTTTATATCTAGTTAATATCGAATAAATGCCTGTTTATTGATGATCTGTATTTTGTGTCTTTTTAGCGTTTCCCAGAGCAGTAGGACGTTTTCAGTCCGAGCCATGGAATATATCCCGTAGAAATAACACGTGACCCACTGTGCCGATTGCCGCCGAACGATATTCGATGATGTAATTTGCTCTCTCTGCGAGGCTGCTGCTCTGAAACAGGAGGCAGCAAACGGCGGCTCCTCCTCGGAGCAAATGGTTGAGCGGCCACTGCAGGACATCTTACGCAACCAAGTATCGAGGAGGATGCAGCTGAATGCCTTCTGCGAGGTTCGGTCAAATGTCAGAACGCTTGGGTTGATGTTATCTGACACCTAGGGCGGTAACAGTTCCTGTGGTGTACAAAATACCCCAGCGAGAGTAACTATGAGATAATGTTCCTTCATTCCAGTAAGGTATTTCCACTCCCTGAGATCGTTCTTTAAGGTATGAACATAACCAATCTAGGGCAATACCACCGATTTCATATGAAGGTAATTTTGAAAGTAAATGTCCGTAAAAGTATCGATGACGTCAAAACCTTTTGAAAGATCTATCAATAATCCAATAATTGCTTCATTTTGATCCAATGATGAGAAGACATCTTTAAAAGAAGAAAATATGGTTGTTTTCGTAGATTTTGATTTTCTAAATCTATGTTGGCAATCGGAAAGCGCGTCGTGTTGACTGATAAATGTGTCCATTTGTACGTAAAAATGTCTCTCTAATATTTTTAAAATACTGACAGAAGAGAAAAATGCCGATAATTCTGAATTTCATTGTTGTTGTCTTTTTTGAAGAGCGGAAAAGTTCCGGTGTATAAGGATGGATTAAATGTGTGAGTTAACGGGTGTATAAAGGCACGCGCGCAGGTCTTAAACAAACACTCCGGAGATTCAACTAAACCGGCCGAATATTTATTTTTTTAGTGTACCGATTATTTTGAGAATTTCATAGGAAGAAGTTTGGGAAACGAAAATCGTGTCTGAAATTTCGGAGAAATGTATGGTGTGGAATTTTGTGGCTATAAATAGTGAATATCTTTCAACATTAAAAAAAAATCAGGACTGATTTCGACCTGAACCTGTTGAAAGGTCCCTTGTGAACAGATGTAATATTTTGTATCGAAAACGATATACTGGGTGAATATTAGCAATAAAACCGTGTGTATTTTTTGTAAGAGTGACTCACAAAAATTGGAATAACAGACGATACCAATGCAATTGCTACAGTCCCTATGATTTTACAACATTTTATATAATACTATTATATCATTGAAATGATAAAACTATAAAATAATATTTTTCTGGAGCACGATACCCTGTATAAAACATATTGATATGCTGTAGTATCAATATCAGTAATAAATTGAATTATTGGATAGTAAATTATTAATGACTACCTTATTTTTAATTCTTTATTGGCTTAGCCCGACCCTACTTTTTATTGTACGTACACTATGCCTATCATGCCAACGTAACTGTTATTCAAGCACAACTGCATTAATTGAAGAATACGTACAGTATATATTTCATTTTGGGTAAAAACATTATTAATGAATAAGTACTAAATACTCCAACTCCAACTGCGATTCCACTGTAGTGTATGTGCCACCTTGACACACCAATCTTCAAAAGTAAACTCAAGAAAATTAATTTGATTTGATTATTTATAGTTAGGTAACGGATTTCCATGTAATTGCATGTTTGATAGGAACTTGATACTTGCATTCAATTATATTTTTTATAGTTAACAAGGGATTCTGAATGAATTAAAACTATTTTTATTTTACATATTTTGGTATAATTACATATTTTTACATATTTTACCTATTACTAAATATTTCGTTACAGTTTAATATATTTATACGTCAAAACGGAACATTTCAGATGCGCGTTTGCAATATATGTTATGGAATTATCTTTCTTACAAATCAAATGTAATGCTGCTGCACTTATAGGGCCACCTTATCTGCGCCATGAAATGTCAAACTTACCCCCTCTCTCCCCCGCTTACTGGGTACTCTGAGTCAAGGATGAGCGGATTTTTGTGAACAAAAGTTATTTCAACCACTTGCTTGCTCATGTTTCAAACAGCAAATTCTTACTCGATGAAAAACAAACAAATATTTTTTTTTACAGAAAATTGTCATATCACCTTGTTCGATTTGGAGGGAGAGGTGTATACCCTTTAACCTCTCCCCCGGGATCCATCACTCGCTACACGATACTACTATTCACTTGTACACCAGATCCTCGTAAACATTGTGATCTCGTATACTATGATCGTATTTTATATTTCGAATAAAATTCTTATATGGTGAAGTCTAGTGCACAGTTACATCTGTAGAAACACAACCTACTTTCAGCCTCTCCGAATCCTTGTTAAAAACTGATCGGCGACCTTCTGTGTTCAGAAATTGCCTCCACAGAACAATTTTAAACACAATAATGAATTTTTATTGTACATATTTTCTATTTTTTCTCGCATATTTTGAAACAAATAAGTACATATATATGTATATATTTTGCATTTTATATTACAATAAATTTCGATCCCTATTTATAATATACAGCGAAATCTATGGTAGGTGACGTAAGAGAGAGAAATGTAATATGGCCACATTTTCTTAAGTTTCAGAAACCCTTCCCCAACCTTTTTCTATACAGAGTTGAATCATCAATCGAGTCACCAACAAAGTTGTTACCAAACATTTGAAAGCTAGAAACTAATTTACACTATCTTCTTGTAAAAAGTACTTGAGTAATTGATTCTCTTAATACATTGCACACTGAAACCACTTTGCTAGATTTGCAAAGGACACTATTATTTTATATTTGAAGATTATAATGAACCAATAATCAAAATTAATAAATGAAGATTCGGAATTTGATACAAAGGGAGATGACTTTTTTTAAGAGACAGTTATTAACAATGCTTGCAATCCTCCGAATTATAACCGCAAAGGGTGCTTTTAACAAATGCTACTCCCCAAAACAAATCATTCAGTTCTCTTAGGTGTTTGAATGTCTTGTACCGAGTGTTTGGTCAAGTTTCATTTCGCGTAATCGTTAAGATATTATTTGTAGGAACTTATAGAATATTAAATAAATAATATTCAATGATTCTTGACCAGTTGTAATTATATGTCTACTGGTCCTTGAGTTTGGGTAACAGGAAAGAAAACAGATACTTCACATTGCCGACGTTTCGGTTTCTTAATCATTCTTTTTACCAGACTATGTAGACAGTCTAAAGAATCAACTCTATCTTTCGTATCTGCGTAAAAAGATATTATTTCAGGCTTTCCATTTTCAGAATTCTGTTCTTTTGAATGATGCATTGTAGATAGTAAAATGACGGCCTTCGCTTTCTCTTTGTGACATGGAAGAGAAGAGTTGTATCTTTTGTAAAGCCATATTATGAGAAATCAATTGGGATGACCGTATAGTTGGCATACCCACTTGTCAGAAAACAAAAAAAGAATATTTCAGAAATTTGTACTAATTTTGGACTAATTTATACCCAAAATTAAAAATTTTGAACCGATGCAGAACACCAAAATAAAAAATGTGTAAGAGTGGGTGCGCTAACTTAACGTTAAGTCAGCGATACCGCCCATGAAAAACCTATGCGATAAAAAAACTGAAAATACCAGAATTTTGTACTAATTTTGAACTAATTTATATCAAAATAAAATATTTTTTAACGGACGCATAACGTCAAAATGTACAATGTTTAAGAGTGAGGACGCTATCTTAACATAAAGTCAACATCCGCACCCAGGAAAAAACAACTACGAATACCAGAATTTTGTTAAAATTAGGAAACAATTAAATTATTTCGTGGATTGAAAGATATTTAAAGATATAGTGAAATATAGAACCGATAATATTGATGGAGATCTTATTTACATGGCTACTCATAAGTAGCTCGTTAACAGCCAGTCAATAAATTTCAAGTACCTTAAAGCAAATTCGGGCATAATATTCAACTGATATAACCACAGGGATGAGTATAAGTCACTTCTGTACGTTGTAAAGGGCATCGCGGCGTGGTAAGCGATAATTTGCCCAAAATGTATGGCAACCATCTCCCGTTAAAGAAGCCTGATCTGCTTAAGTTGTGTCGCACAGGCTTTCGTCCATAGGTTTTTGAGTTTGGTATTGAAACTTGGCAACGTCAGATGAAATAAAGGACACTATTCCAGAACTTGCTGCCGATGACACTGAAAATGAAGTTTCAGACAGTATTCGTGCAGTGAATTTTTTAAAGGCTTTTATTTGTGTTCAAAAATAAAAAAAATAAACTATCTCTTAGAACTATAATGTGACTACTGCTAAATGTTGTCTGCGAAAAACACCAGACTTCAGTTTCCACACCTCATGATAAAATTGAAATGTAACCAAATTATTTAAGAAATACGAATTTTGACTAATACTGTTTATTACGAAGAATTTATAATTATGTTGATGTAATAAAAATAATTGTTTTGAATGATTTTGATTTTTCAGATACCTTCAAACTTTCAAACTGAAATATCTCAAAACTAAGTTTTGAGTAGTTAGCGGGTTTTCTTTGTAAGCATTTTTTTCCTTTTTAAAATCCATTTGAATCATTTTTCTACGCGACTGACGGTATAAGAAATAGAGAGAAAAACAAGTCAGAAAAATACCGGTTTTTTGGGCTCTCGGATTTAGCATGGGGTCTAAGAGGTCGAAAACTTGGGGATTTAACTAGTGCCTGGGTACATACAACAAACTCAAAGCTATTTTTTAATGATCTTTTTCCAGGTAAAATGTACATACCGGCTGCAGTATTGCGAATATTCCTAATTTGGATAAACAATTTTTTTAACATTATTTACTTTGGGTATAAATTAGTTCTTAATTAGAACTTTATTTTCGACCGATTAACTTACAAATCCTTTTTTAATAATAATGAAGGTCTTAATTCGACATAATCAATTGATAATTTTCGTAACTATGATAAAACATTTTGATTTTCATGAAGAACACATCCTCGCCCTTCACAATTCATAGAATCAATACAAAAACCATTCGTAGTCAGCCTAAATCATAACCCAACCCGTGAAAAACATCATTTTCTTTGCCAGTTGTTCCGAAAACGCAGTATTTAACTTTTAAGAATATAACTATTAAAATCATGAGTGTTTAAATTCCAATACATTTTTATTATATGTGCCAAATTGAAAAATTCAATGGTTTCCATGGTAACCAATCTTAATTTTTACTTTCTTGCTTCCTCTTACGTACTAGATTATATAACTCTGCGCTAAAAAGGGCGAATTTTCTGCAGAAAAACTCTTATTGCCGGGCTCTGATAACGAAAAAGTGGATAAAACAATTTTATATTTGGAAAATAAATCCTACCGAAAAATCGAAAAGTCCGTCTGTTTGCCTGTCCGTCTGTGAACACCGCTAGTGCCTAAACCATACAAAGGATTTTTTCCAAAATGGATATTCCCGGGTGGATCTGTCTCAACTAAACCATAACAGAAATAAAAATACAAAAAGAGTTTGAAATTGAAACATATTACTCCTAGACGAATATATTATTTTGCTATGGCAAAAAAGGATTAGTAGAATTACATAATGAAAATTCACACGAAATAAAATGATAAGTAATATAAAACAAATTCTACTCTCCGTTGTTTTATAGAAAATATTCTTCAGTTCTGTGAAATCGTCTTTTAATTTTCACTCTTTATTTCTTTAAAAATTCTTAGTTGCTAAAAAATTTGAATAACGACTTGTGTCATAATAGCTGGCGAGATGATGTTGGACTTCCCATACATGACCAGAGTTTTATAATATTGAGAATTTTGTACAAAATGCCACCTGATATTTTACAAAGAGTTTTACAAACAATCTAAACCCTAGGTATGTCACAATTTTTAATTTTTTTTCAAGATATATGAGAGAGAGCGAGAGAGATCGAGAGAGAGAGAGAGAGAGAGAGAGATACAGTATTTATTATTTCTGTAGGTAGGTTTGTTCCAACTGGTGGCAGATCACTATTTACATATTACAATCAGGAATATTAATAGAATGAAGCTATAAATTATTTTAAGACCATAATAAAAATACTACTACTACTACTACTAATAATAATAATAATGATAAAAATGTTAAAAATAAAAGCAATAATTACAATAATAGCATTAACTCGACATTTAATAGCTGATTAAACGTTAAGTAAACGCACCCACTCTTATACATTTTTTATTTTGATGTGCATCGGTTCAAAATTTTTAATTTGGGTATAAATTAGTTCAAAATTAGTACAAAATTCTGGAATATTCTTTTTTTGATTTCTGATAAGTGGGTATACCAAATAAATGGTCATCCAATTGGGCGTCACTTATTGGCAAGAAACTCGGGTGGAATTTCTTTTTTATTCTTTCTTAAGGTGCCTCCATATGTATCTGTCTACATATGTCTCCATATGTATCATGTCTACATATGTATGTATCAATCATACACAATCAAAATATGGATTGGAAGCTTTAGAAATGAGCGAGTCTAACATACCTGAGACGTTAATATTGATGAGGGGTCAATAATGGCATCAGGCCGTAAAAGCAGTGGTTTGTCCAATAACCAATAGGAAATTGCAGATTGTCTTCTCAATCCAAATCAGCTCTTAAAAGGTCATGTCCTTTTATTTTTTTTAAAAAAAAACGATAAGATTCTGCGAAATAGTGTTTGAAATATTTGCAATTTCTAAAAAAAATTCAAAAGCTGCTTCGAATGTCTTTAAGTTTTCGTACCGTATGCATCAAAGACCGTTAAAAATATGGCGCTAGTCCTATTTTTGGTGAAATCTCCGTATTTTCGAAAATTGCAAACATTGCGTGCTAGAAATATTGGGTTTATCTGAGTTGGAAACTCAGGGCGTTTCTATAGCGTGAAGTTAAGATTCACAGCGAGTTTACTCAGAGGACCTGAGTTCTTGTCTCTTTACGGAAAGAAATTTTGCTAATTAAAATCACTTTTGCCTGGTTGATGTAGAAGTGTATAATGCGGAACAGTTATAAATATGGAGAAAATATGTGCTATAGTAGCACCACTAGATTTTTTCTCGAATTTAGCAAGCACGATTATAAAAATGACGCAGGTGAAATTTTTTGTTAAAAT
Source organism: Teleogryllus occipitalis (assembly GCA_011170035.1). NCBI lineage: Eukaryota > Metazoa > Arthropoda > Insecta > Orthoptera > Gryllidae > Teleogryllus > Teleogryllus occipitalis. The sequence goes on along the minus strand of BLKR01006820.1, from coordinate 7,334 downwards.
TTTTTTCGAAAATTGCAAAAGTTGGAAAATGTTTCTTTCATTTCCTCCAATTATAATTTTGAAGATTGAGATTTTTTCTTTATGAAATATGTTCTTCCAAAGTATATCTTCAAATAATGTACGTACATATTTTTGAAACTATGAGATTTGTAGCAAAATTTTGAAGGAAATAGTGACAAATTAAAAGTTCGGAAAAATGTTCTTTTTTATAGTCAAATGTTTCCTAAATAAAAATCAATAGGGCCGATTTTTTTATACCTTTTTTAAATTTATTTTCTGCCTGTTCGGTATAATATGCCTTTCAGGGGTTTTAATATACAGTTTATTAACACAATTTTGGTCTTCCGGCTAACAGTGTTTCAGGAGAGCCACACTGCTACCTCGTAAAGAAAGTCAGCTAAGGAGAACTTCAAAAGAGATTCTTTTAAGTTTTATATTTAGCTATTATCGTTTTTGTCAGCAAAAGTAGTTAATAGGAGAGTGGATTGATTTTAATTGATTTTAGGGTATCGGGAGATAATGTGGTTTGGAATGGATGCATTTTTACCTAGATTAAATATTTGTGCACTTTTACTAGACGGAAGAAGGGTGAAAAATCTGTTACTCATCTGCTGAATGTATTCATTAACAGGAGGAATTTTTAATTGTGTATTTGCTCATTTGGAATAAATCATGGGGCTTGAACGGCTTTTCCTAAGAACTTGTTTAGGATGATTTGTAGTTTCTTCAGATGAGTTTTTGCTACATTATTCCAAATTTGGCAGGCGTAAGTTAATGAAGGACATACGATCGTTTTAAAGATAGATAATACGCAATCCAGACTAAGCGTTTAACTAAGCGTTCTTTTTTTATGGAGTAAATCTTTTTAATTTTTGCAGATGTTCCGTTTGTTATTTCTTGAATGTGTTTTTCCTGTGTTAATTTTTGATCTAGCAATACACCTAGATATTTTACGGGTGTTTAATTATAAAGCCATGGAATTGCATTATTATTAATTTTGATTTGTCGCGGTTGATATATTTTTCTTAATGAGAATATTTTAGACTGTGAGTTGATAGTATTTATGACAATAATCCATTTCATTGTCCATTTGACAAATTCGAAACCTTGAGGCACGCCGGCTTTGATTGTGTGCTCTTCATTTAGTGCTGTTAAAACTAACTTTGAAATCCCTCTCTGATAGGAGGTTTTCAATAATACTTTGTAGATGATCCGGGGATCCTAATGTTTGTAAATTGTGAAGGAGTCCAAGATGCCACACGTTATCTAAGGCATGTGCAATGTCGAGAAAAATTGCAGTTGTTTACATTCGGTTGTGGAATACTTCAGCTGTTTCTAACAACTGATGGCTTGTGGAGTGGTATAGACGAAATCCGAATTCCATATTGGGTAGCGCTTCGGTTTCGCTGAAAAATTTGAATAGACGGGTTTTTATAAATTCTTCAATTATTTTGGCAAAGATCGGTAACTAAATAGTGTTATAATAGTAGTTTTCCAGTTCTTTGGATAATATCCTATTATTAGACATGCATTGAAGAGAGCTGTTAATGCTGTAATCAATGCGAGGTAATTCTTTCATCATTTTGTTATTTATTAAGTCATGGCCTACCGATTTTCTCGGTTTTAATGGCTTAATGATTTCATACGTCTTAAACGGAGCTATAAATTTAGTTTTTGTTGGGACGGAATATCGCAGTGTTGATAAAGTTTCCTTCTAGTTCTAATTAGAAATTAGTCACAGGTTACAGGGTTATTTATAAATATTTTTATCAAAATTTTCCGCTAAAATTTCTGCTTTTCCGTCCGTAGTTGCTAGTCCTGTGTTAGATAACTGGGGGATGAAATATTTTTCCTTTGTAATCGTTTTAAATGCATTCCACATTGTCCTAGATATTGGGGGAGATGCTGCCTAGAAACTTTTGAAAATGTGTACATCTTACTTTATGCTACTTGTTTAATTTTTAGAGATGCTATTTAATTTTTGTTTCAAAGTTTTATTGCGTTAATACTGCCACACTCCCACATTCTACGAAGGTTATGTTTGTATGAAATCAAATTTAGGAGTGATTTGGGAAGCGGAGTATAATTTTTGGTAAATTTCTTACTTTAATAGAAGTTCTTTTGACAGCATTTTTAATTACGTTTTTGAGGGAGCTAATACTATTGTCTATTTCTGATGTTTTAAGACTCTTCGGATACTGCCATTCGTTAGTTAGAAAGTTTCTATACATGTCCCAATTTACTTTTTCCTCAATTATTTTTTTGTTTTGATTTGACTGAGATTCGGCTGTGAATCAAATTATTACTGGATTGTGGTCCGAATCTAATTCTGGTTTCACATTTCGGTAAATCGGTAGGTATAACTTTTGTGATATAACTCTAATAATAATATATAATATAATTGTAGTAATAAAAATATATAACTGTAGTAATAATAAATAAGTAATAATAGGTGTAATAACTGTATCTAGAAGGTCAGGAACTACATTTGGGTTATATGGGAAGTATGTAAGCTCTGAAGAAGCTAATATATTAAGCTTTCTTTGTTGTGCGAATTTCTCAAGAAATTTACCATTATATGAAGTAATATTACAGTTCCAAGTTTGGTTTTTAAAATTGAAATCTCCTGCTAATATTATTTACGATCTACCATCAAACAATGCTTTCATGAAACTCGACGGAATTTTTTTATTGGGTGCAATGCTGCAATTACAGTTCTTAGAAGAGACCAAATTGATTTTGATAATAATTGTTTCTATTTCGTTTGAGGACGGGGTATTGTATCAATGTATGTTTGAATTTTCTATTCATGAAACTTGCTACACAACCTGATGCTATTAGAGAAATTCTATCACTCCGTAGGATAAATATTTGGGAATCGAAAATCTTTCTCCCGGCTTTAAATGCGTTTCTGAAATACAAGCAACATCTATGTTATAGATGATATATAGGGATAATCAACCACAACAATAACAATATAATATATAATATTTTTATTGATTGCCCAGGGTTAACTTTCGGGAAAACAATTTCCCAATTAATGGGTATCTAACAAAAAAGGAAAAATTGAGAGATTAACATAAAGAAAATTGACAAAAATAATATTGACAAATAAGGTGAAATAAATAATACAGTAATGAAATTAAAAATAACTTAAAAAGAACTTACTGCTCAAGCAACGTGTATCCACAACGGCATTTATTCTGCTACCACCACGGAATCCACGGATAGAAAGAATATTAATTCGTTCTGTTGGCGCTTTACGCCACTCGGATTTCAGTTGAGAAGTTTAAAGTTTTTTATTTCATTTTGTGCTATTAATATGCCTAGAAATATCTTTCAACTATTTCTTGTAACCAAGGGTAATTGCCGAAAGAATATTGTTTATAATTTTTTTAATTATTTATTTAAGGTCACCTTATAAACAGCTAGGTCATTGGCGACATTGTTTATCATTGTTTGAATTAGAATTTCATTTATTACATTCACATTTTGGAGAACTGGATGAAAATTGCTGTTATCTGGCCTAGGCGGTTGGCTAGTGCGATAAGCGAGAGATGCAAGGGCGGTGGGTTAAGCGGTGGAGGAGGAAACTCGTGAGGGGCCTAGTGATAAGGTTCAGAGTTCTGATTCGGTTGGTGATTGGAGTACTGCCTATTTGGCGGTTTGTATGTTCAACATTTGTGATTAGCTTGATTCCAGATATATTTTTTAACTATTTGTTTGTAAGCTTTCCAGCCTTTATAGTTAGCCGTGTGTTCTTCGCTGAAATTTACACACTTTACATACAGGGTATATGCGATGTTCGATTTTCTTCGGGCATATTTTGAAAATCTTGGTATCTATTCTTGGTGGGCACATTGTACACTATTCTTTTAGAATCACTGATTTTTTTTTCTAGCAGATTTTCGTGTATACGTTTTAGACCTTTATTTTATTCATAATACTCACTATTAGACTGTTGACTGATTGTTGTGGGCAACTCCATACCAGTTAATATCAGCATCGCTAGTGCTTACTGACTGAAAGTCGGTCAGCGTCCTTTGTGTTTCTCCGTCCAGCTGCTGGGCGGGTGGTTGTGATCTGTTAAATTGGTCCGGGAATTGAATATCTTCATCCATCTGTGATGGGAATAGGAGCCCACCTGCATTCATTGCTGTGAACTGCTCTGGCATGTCACCATTTAGAACACGAGCTGCCACCACCAGTTCACTCCCCGAAACGGGGGGACTTGTTACGCACATACAGCTTTCGCTGCACCACTAAACTTTCACTGATCAGTAAAAATATTTCGTTGGGCACAATAAACATTACTGACGCACAACAAACACTTGGGAAAATAGGGAGCCGCTGGTAGAGGCGCCCGTTCGTACTTTCACTAAACTAGTTGAGCGGAGTACAACGATAAGCGAAGCGATACGATGCTTATTTCACGATATATAGAATCAGATTCCATTTATACCTCTGAATGTTCGGAAATTGCGAATGTTCATCGTATCGATTTATTTTTAATGTGTCGGGAAAATTATGTTGAATCTACCTGTTTGGTATTGTGGTCACGTGAATTGCTTCTACCTGCTAGGTGTCTCTGGTGGACTTCTGATCGGGAGGTCCTAGGGTTCAAGTCCCGAGAGTAGCAGAATTTTCGTCACTAACTTGTCACAGGTAGGTCGAATTCAGCCGTTGTATGGAGGCGAATTCTAGGGCGAATTCCAAAGCGACTGCTTTGGTCGGTAGTTTTCAGTATTTCTTCGATTAACACCAATACATCCCCCTCACAAACACACTTACCTGTTCGATGCTTAGAACTTATACCAGATTGGGCGGTGCTCCGTTTGTGGGAGATACCTGGTTGAGGAGAACCTCGGAAGCTGAAGTGTAGGTCGGCGCAGGATCTTACCATCCAGTGGAGAATGATTACTGCCACCTCCCGTGATGATGCACTACATGAATTGACTAATGGCAATAGCAGCGCCCGGAAACACAAAATAATCAATCAGTTAATTCCTTGCAGACTGAGTACCTGAGTTCCAAGCCCAGTGTGGGAATACTTTTCCGGGTTGGAAAAATGTTAGTAGATTCAAGTCCTATTAAATATTACGTAACTATTACAGATAATGCGAGAAAGTGCGTGCTGATGTATCATCACGTTTTTTTACAAATGAATATAAAATACCATTCAATTTTGCAGTTGCCCGAGATTAAAGCGAAATCGTCAGAGGCCTTTCGGTTGGGCAAGATCAGTGTGTGACTATCGCTGATCGTGAGTTGCCAGCGGTTTTATTGTACCCTTTTTTTAGGGTTTTCTGCAATTCCACAAAATGAATTTTATCAACATTTATTGAAAATCAACAAACCACTAGCTATTAACAGGTATTAAAATTAACACGTCAATATATTACAATAAAAAACGACTTTGTATAATGTGTCAAATGTAAACTAGTGTGTATTTACTACAAATGCGAATGACATTAGTCAAACGGTTGAGGATAGCTACATTCTTTTGTTTTATAAACTTTATGTACATGGGGTCGGAAAAGACCAAATCTTCTATTACGATTTTTTAAATTCGGAAGTCTTATGTGAGAAAGGAAAACGTTTAAAATATAAACTATTACCAGAGTTTTTTCAAACTTCATTCACATCATTTTCCTGACGAAAAAATACTGCACTCTGGCAGATTATTTGCGTAGTTTCTAATAAGGATGTTAAGGAAAAATCGCATTTGATATCTTCGACCTCTCATAAATTGTTAGCGATTGGTAAGTTTCTATATAATTAGAGCTTTTCTTATAAAGAATTATACATATTGCTCCGTAATGTAGAATTTTTTTTACATCGTAAATAAGATGCATTTGTAAACATTAAGAAGCGCTGAAAATACTGAATGCCGGGAATTTTTCTTCTTCAATAATCTACAGATATGTATATGAAAGTGTTCCGATTTTATATTCTGAGCCTCCTTTATTCTCTGCAGCCTTCTATCTCTCTGTTTTTGACGTTTTTCCATTTTAAGACTCCAGAAAATACTATTTTGCTCCGTATGTCTGATAAAATCGCGTTCTACTATCTCCAGAAATGAAGTGAGTCTCAAATGGAAGCAGAGAATCGCATTGCTGCAAGATTCGGTCCTGATCGTGGATGCTGTGCGGTGGCCTTCTCATGCTGGGCAAAGCAAGTCGAGGAGAGCCCTCGGACCCTCCTCTCGCCTCACCCTCGCCAGGAAGGAAGTTCGCCAGGGAAGAGGACGCGCTGGAAATTTCTTTTTAGAGCCCAAAAGAAACGGAAGGGCAAAAAAGAACCGCAAGGAAGAAGCAGGAAGATTGGTGTATATCCTGTACGGAAAAAACCGAGCAGAGTCCTGAGGACTCAAGGAAATTGCGAGGACACGTGCGAGACGGGCGAACGGATACTCAGGAAATACGCCATGAAGTGCCTAGGCAGCTTTCGCAGCGAAGTTGCAGAATATACTTACATACATCGTGAGAAATACTGACGGTGACGAGCTGTAATTTCAAACGAATTTATCGTTGGTTGTCGCAAAAGTGCCACGAGAAACAGTGGGTTGCAGATAGAAAATCAGACACTTTCGAGCAGCAACGTCAGAGAATAAGCCGAGCTATGATCTCGTGAAGAATACACATGCACCGTTTGAGACGTTTACCCTATGGTAGCCAGAATAATTTGTGAATCAATTTTGGCGAATAAAATATACCTTTTGTTCTTTCGTTGCACACAGACCGTTTGTCGGTTTCTCGCATCTCTTACGAATAAGTTTCTCAAGTGCTAGTCTTCAGAAGAAATCAATACGAGCCAACTAGTGTAACGTTCCTCAATTTTACCATCCTTAAATTTAGAGCGGTGTACATTTGGAACAATTCCGTATTTCCGCTGATACCGCCCTGTCACATTTTCCGTTTCGTTTGAGTCAAATAAATTGCCCAAGTCAGTACCTTGAGTTTTTGGATTTCATTAGTCGGATGCATTGAGATGTTTTCAATATGGGTGTTTCTTAGATTGTGGCTGGCGACTGATCACTAAAACGGCTCAAATTTCATTATGATTGTACGCGATGGACAAAACAAGGCGAGTCGGAGTGCGAGGACTCTCATCAGGAGAAAAGAACGGGGCGAACCGCTGAGGCAGGGTGCTACTTTTCCGTCACTCAAACTTCCCCCACCGCCGCTTGGTCTGCATACACTAATGATGCGATATTGGACGCGAGCTGCGACAACAGACAGCGCGAGGACAGTGGGGGGTACTGCGTACGTGTCAGCCCAAACCGTCAGTCACCAGTCATCGCTTTTAATTCAAGCCTCTTCGCCAGTTCGCTG
>BLKR01006819.1:0-49448 GCA_011170035.1 Teleogryllus occipitalis | reverse complement strand
ATGCCTTTTTCATAACACCAGAATATAACGAAAGAAGAGGGAAGATAATTTCATCTGTCCTTGTTCGTCATTACAAAGTAAAACTGAACACACAATACAATGCAGCGAACCCTTGCAAAAAAAAGTTGCAAGCTTTCTGTTCTGTCGACTCCTCATCAATTCCTCATCGTGTAACTCTCTTTCTCGCCCTTTTTCTCACTTGGAACAGAGTATTGGTTCAGCCACAGAAGAAAGGCGGTAATGGGAACGATTTTTATTTCCTCTTTCTTTTCGTCCCCTCGCTCATTAATCTCGAACTGTTCGTCGAGAACACTCACCACCGGCGAGCCTTTTATTCGAAATAACGGTTTGAAAGAAAAACTCTCCAGTGTCTGAATCGATCGTCCAAAATATATGAACACTGCTTCTGAAAAATGCAAGTAAAACCAAACCCTAGCGACTGATATTTGCTGCGTTAATGCCGACAAAATTGTTCGTGCGGACAAGTGATGGCCGTTTTTTGTTCAGAAGTCTAATTTGACTTAAACTTTCGACACGCAGCAAAAAAATTTAACCGCGTTTCAAAAGCGATTTATAAAACCTTTTTTTGCTCGCATTGCCATCTTAATTTTTTTGTATATTCCATAAAGATAACTGAAAGACGAATGAAAACGTTTTTTTCCCTTAGGTACGTTGTTACGTACGTATTTCGTTAGGAACGTTAGTACGTTATTTATACGTACGATATAGCGTTTGTATTTCAACTCTTTGACTACTCGAAGTAGCTTAGCCTTCAAAAACCTGTAGTTTTATTAATTAACACCGATCTTAAAATACGAATGAACAAACTATTACATTATTATATAATGTTATATTTTGTGATAGTATTTCCGTCTATTGCAAAGTCTTAGCCAGTTATTTATGTTTTTTTATATCCTTCAGGTCATTTTAGAACAGGTTTTGGTAATTAGTATAATATCCCTTCCTTTGGACCTGAATGAAGTTCTCATCGTAATGATTTTTTATATTAACATTGTCTTGGGCCATAAAATAACTACAAATGAGTTCGCGGCTGGGACGGCGGGGACGGCGGGGGCGGCGGGGGCGGCGGGGGCGGCGGGGGCGGCGGGGGCGGCGGGGGCGGCGGGGGCGGCGAGGGCGGCGAGGGCGGCGGGGGCGGCGGGGGCGGCGGGGGCGGCGGGGGCGGCGGGGGCGGCGGGGGCGGCGGGGGCGGCGGGGGCGGTGGGGCGGCGGGGGCGGCGGGGGCGGCGGGGGCGGCGGGGGCGGCGGGGGCGGCGGGGGCGGCGGGGGCGGCGGGGGCGGCGGGGGCGGCGGGGGCGGCGGGGCGGGCTGGGGCGGCGGGACCGGCGGGACCGGCGGGGACGGCGAGGTCGGCGGGGGTGGCGCAATGGCACGTTGGCGCGGGGGCGGCTGCAGGGTGGGCGAGAACGGCTACGTGGGCGAAGGGGACTCACGCAGGGTGTTTGCAGGGGCGGCTGTTTGCCGCTGCGGCCTCGTGCAAGTCCGCTGCCCGACGATCAAGGTATGCAAACACGTCGTCAGCCTTGCTCCGTCCCGCCCGCGCAGCCCTGCCCCTTCCACCTCCCCCCCCTCGGGCCTGGGCTGCTGCGTGTCGCGCCGCGCCGCACCTCTCCAGCTGGTCTACAGGTGCCCGTTGCGGAGCAGTTTCATGTTTGTTTTTCATTATAATAGACCGTAAGAGCATGTGATAACCTACATTGTACTTCAGCACTGCCGTTGGTTACCGTTGCCAATCTCAACAAAATAAAGTTGGCTCCGTCACAATGTCGCAAATTTACAAATGTATGGTCTTTCAAACGAGGATGTAATGTTCAAAATTTATAATTCCATTCAGTACAAATCTGTTCATTTAATACATTATTTAGTATATTTGTTAAATTTATATTTTATCGGGTGGATTAGGAGTGAAAAGTACAATCAATATGCGACCTCAAGAACCAAATTGTTTCTGTAGTATTTCCCTTGAATGACCTTTATGGAGTCAACATTTGATTTACTCGTATTTCACTAAATTATTATTATTATTATTATTATTATTATTATTATTATTATTATTTCATAATTCAAAATTTCACGCTCTTCCGGAGTTTTCAAGTATAACTCAAGGACAGAACGTCAACACATATGGTGAGACAGATGGTGAGAAGTTCTTGCTCCAGTGCACTCAGGTTCCGCTTCAATGATTTAGGGAGAGAACCTTGCGCACAATGTTGGTGGTTGCCAGCAACACGGCCTTCTGCATGGTTCTGAGGTGCCACTCATTTAGATGGAGTTTTTCTTTCACAATCCTCCAATCTTCAGCCACAAGCCCATTAGTTGAAATAACCACGGGTACAATATCTACCTCTATTAGTTTGTACAAGTTTTTCAGCTCAACTGAGAGTGGCTGATATTTTCTCCTCTTTTCTGCAATAGTTGTCAGCAGATTATGATCCAGTGGGACTGCGATATCAATTATTATTGCCCTACGAGTAGTTTTGTCGAATACGACAATATCAGGCTTATTTGCTTCCACTGTTCTATCTGTAACAATGGGAGAATCCCACAAGATTTTTGTTCTCTCATTAGACAAAACTTGTTCTGGTAGATATTTGTAGTAAGGCAGGCTTTCCTTTATCAGGTCCGATCTTTTGGCAAGAGCTTGGTGGATGATTTTGGCTACATTATTATGACGTTGTAAATAATCTGTTTGTGCCAACTGAGAGCATCCACTGCAGATATGTTGGATAGATTCGGTGGCCTTACACAGGCGACACTTGTCACTGATGTTCTCTTTCATAATATATCGCCTGTAGTTATTAGTGGCTACTACCTGATCTTGAATGGCCAGTACAAATCCTTCCGTCTCGCCAAAAAGCCCAGCGGTTCTCAGCCATTCAGTCGATCTCTTCACATCTATGGAGTTACTTTGAAGAGCAGTAGCAAACCTGCCATGGAGTTCCTTTGATCTCCACTGCTCAATTCGGTCCACAGGTTTCGGAACTCTTGGATTGTGATCTTCCTGGAGCAGCTTCAGAGGTGTATAGCCGTGATCTTGTGCACAAATGGCCGTCATGGATTCATTGTTGATGAAATAATTTCTGAGCTGTTTTTCTTGCTGGCGGCACATAACTTCAAGACTTAACAGTCCACGGCCCCCATGATGTCTTGAAAGATACAGCCTTTCGGTGGAACTTCGAGGATGATGCATCCGATATTTTGATAGAAGTGTTCTGACTTTTCTATCGAAAGCTTGCAAAGATGTCTCAGATCACTTGACAACTCCAAATGTATGTGATGCTGCTGAAAGAGCCCAGGTGTTAATTCCTGTAAATTTGTTTCTTGAATTAATACAGGACTTGCAGATTTTCGTCACACGAGAGAGAACCTTTCTTTCCACTTGTTTTCTTATTTTTTCATCTGCAGTTCCTAGGAGCTGCTGGAGGCCCAGATACTTATATTCATCGCCACCGAAGAGTTCTTGAATTCTCAAATCTTCCATCAAATGAGGTTCATTCTCTGTATTCTGGACGCTACCTCTCTTCACGTGAACAACTGCGCACTTCTCCAAACCAAGATCCATACAAACAGAGCTGCTGAAGCTTTCTACTAGTGTCAGCATGCTGCCAAGTTGTTCTGACCCTTTAGCATAGAGCTTGAGATCATCCATATATAATTGGTGGGAAATGATCTTCTTGGGGTTCTTCAAAGCATACCCATAGCCGGAAGCATTCAACATCCTACTCAAAGGGTTCAATTCTAGGCAAAACCAGAGCGGACTTAGGCTATCTCCCTGACAAATGCCTCTAGACATTTTTAAAGTATCTGTCTGGTAACTGAATTTCCCTCGCATTACAAGCAGTGTTGTTCGCCAGCTGTTCATACACGTAAGAAATGTAATGATAGAGAGATGAACCTTGTAGAGTTGAAGGGTTCGCTGCAACCAAGAATGCGGAATAGAATCGAATGCCTTTCGGAAATCAATCCAGCCCACTGACAAATTATGCGCTTTCTTTTTTACATGCTTTGATACAATATTATCTATTATTAATAATTCTTTGCATCCTCGAGATCCTTTCCTACAACCAACCTGTTCTGGCAAAAGCAGCTCATTTTCTTTCAGATGCTCGTCGAGTTTGGTGGCAATAATGGAGGTGAGAACTTTATAAATTGTGGGTAGACATGTAATAGGTCTATAATTCTCGGGGCAAGACGCATTTCCTCCTTTCGGTAACATAAATGTCACACCCATGGTACAAAATTCTGGCAGCACAGATGTTCCTTGCAAAATATTTTGAAATTGACTCGCCAATATATCATGAGTGCACGTCAGATATTTCCACCAAAAATTATGGATTCCATCTACTCCTGGAGCTTTCCAATTGTGAGTTCTCTTTATAGATCTTTTTACATCCTCTGTTGAAATCACAACTCCATTCATTTCTGGGATATTATGACACGCCTCTTCTTCCTGTCGTATCCAATATGCTTCATCAAAATGTTGCTTTGGAGTGGACCAGATCTGAGACCAGACGTCCGTCATGGCAGAAGCACTTGGGGGGTTTATGTCATTGTCGTTGGCACCTCTCGACTCTAGATATCTATAAAAGCCTTTTTGGTTGTTAGAGAAGAGGGAATTTTCTTTCTTGCGTCGCGCTGCTTCATTATACCTTATTCTCGCCCCTTTCTTTGTCTTAATCTCTCATCTTCAACCTTGAGTTTACTTTCCAGGTCTTTATGTGTTCTTTTTATCCCCAGTCTTCTGAGAATTGAGCGAATAGTTGCGCGAACCATCTTTCAAATTCCTCCTTTGTCTCTGAAATACTCAGCAATATGCGAGATATCTCGTCTAGCTCGGGCAATTTGATTTTCAATTTTCTTTGACCATGCCGGTGGATTTTGTCTTTCATAAGGTTTCTTAGAAAGATAAGTGCCATTTCCCACCCGTACTTTGTAACCTAGGTGTTGACAGGTAGCAATTACTGCGCAGTGAACCAGTCCGGCTACATCTTCAAGAGAAGTAGCTTCTGAGATGTTTGGGGCAATAATTTGGTTCATTTTGCCAACAACTTCATAGACATTAGCGATGCATTTCACTTTTGATATTTTTGGTCTTAGATCTAATGATATTCCTTGGTAGTGAAGCTTTGTTGCCTCATAAATATCTTGAAGGGATTTGTCCACCATTTCATATTCGAGTTGGGGGATGAAAACCACAGCGTGCTGTTCGTTCTCATGTACTGTTTGTTCATTTTCATTAACTTTCTGCTCCAGGACTACCTCATTTGTTAGTTCTAGTCTCACTTCCGTCTTGAGAAGATTTAATTCTGCATCTGAGAAAACTTTTCTTATCCTTATGGAGTTCAGTTGGCTACACACACGCTGCTCATTTAGAGCGCTTTCCGGATATATCTTTCTCCATTCGGTTAGGAGCCTTCTCCTGAAGCCCTCACATTCCGTCTCGCCTTTTGTGCTTCTGTAGTATGCACGCATGACAGACATGTTTAATTCTCTTGTCCATTGCATGCGTTGGCTTGTGTTCCCTGAAGCAGTGGGGGATCCCCTTGGGTTCCCCAAACTTCTACCAGGTGCGGCATCTTGCGACGCGATATCGAGATTTGCGGTAGCCCTAGGTGGGGCGGCGCCGCGCCTCCTTAGTTGTTGCGGAGGTTCACCGCTTTCCACCAGCACAGGTAACATATTTCTCACAGCTGCCCCGGTGCTAGAAACAGCTGCGCGGCTTTGCGAGGGCCGGACGCCAGCGTGACTTTTCCTTAAAGCACTACTCATAATTCTTCTTTGGGGGGCCCAGTACTGGATAACTGACGAAGAGGATCTGCTAACCAGGTCAATGTTTTTTGAGGGATCTGACAACCCTCTGATTATGAAGAAGAACTCGTACGCCTTCTTCGTAGTTGAGATTCGATCTTCTTCCGCCGACGAAGCCGTTGGTCCTCTTCACCTGTACCCCAGGCAGGGGCCCTTGCTAGGTACTGACAGCCGGAGCCAGCTGAGCCTAGGTTTGTTTATAGAGGTATGCTCCTCTGAAGGGTCCTCCGCGCCAGAAACCGTTGAAATCCAGGGATTCTCTTCCGCTTCCTGGCCCGTTAGTCTTCACAGAGGTCCGTTAGCATCCATAGAATCATCATTGCTATGGAAGGTCCCGGGGGGCACGGAGGGGACGTGGACTTGACTTGCCCCCTTATTATTATTATTATTATTATTATTATTATTATTATAAATCAATCTATTCTTGTGTTTAACCCCCAGTGTAATTAACTGAGTGAAAATAAGTAAATAAATATGAACATAAAAAAGAAGGATAGATGCAAACATGAAAGTAAAGAAATTCTTAAAAATTATTTAATACATTTTTAGGAAAATAAGTAGTTAAAGCAATTCATCCATAAATGTAATGAGCCAAGATCTTACTGGTTACAATAGTAAGGTTAAAAGTTCTGATTATAATAGTAAATTTCTTCTGGACAGTGATTGCCATCATGTATCTGCGATTAAAATACATTTTTATTGAAACCAAAATATGAAAATATAGGTGGGTTGTGGCACAATTTTATTTGTCGAATGAAAGAAATGCTGTACTAATGTGTGTTCGAACAGATGGATCTATGAGTTCTCTATTAGCTCAGAGACCAATGTGAAACCAGTTGTCTGACTGTGCAAGATGAATGTAACCCGTTTCGGGCATCGCTCATTTACCAAGATGTTAGCAAGAATTAGCGTTGCAGCATAGTAAAAGCGCGAACCGTAACAAGTGATTATGTAGAAAACAGTTCTCACAGTGGCTAGCAACTTTGTCTCCCACCAATGCTTATAGACCTCGTATAAGTTATTGAAGATCAGAGTGTTGGCTTATGCATTCTATTTGATATCTACATTAGTCATGCGAAGGCAACATGGGCCGATTTCGGACGGTCTGCACGAAATCATAACTTGAATAATAACTTGAACAATAAATGAACAAGGGTGATACGTTATTATTACTAAGCTTACAAAACTTGTTGCAGCTTTGAAGTGGATATGACAATATTTTAACGCTTTCGTGTGCTGACATAATTATCTTTGTATTGTAGGAATGTAATTCTGAATACTTCATTATCAGCCACATTTAAGGTGCTGAAAATAAATGTGCCATATCACAGGATCATTAGTTTTTCATCAGGTGTCTCCCAAAAATTAGAGTCAAGCCGCTCGACGACTTAAATCTTACTGTTAACTAGTGGCAGGGTCAAGTCGCTACCTTTCTCCGAATAAACATTAGAAGAAAAATATACATGCAACAATTCGTCACGGTTTTATCCAAACAGTTTACAGTTCCATACAGAAGTCAAAACGTCATACAGTAAAACTAAGCATACTGGAGTTCTATGTGCCAACATCGAGTGCAGAATCGATGTCAAATGCTCCAGAACGAGCTGGAGAATTCACAAATTAGATTGATTTATTGATGATTCCGTGTGAGTCAACTTCTAAGGTCATTAGTGCCATAAGTCTCGCGCCCTCCATCCATAAGTGCTCGAAGCGCCTTCCTTCGGCGGGGAAGTAAAGCCGGCTGTCCCAAGTTAATAGATTTACTGCATGTAATGCATATATCAAGCCGACCTGAAGCCTCTGAGCTAAATTCAAATTGCCTGTTTCTTCGCCCAAGTAATACCTCCTTTCTCCCTTTATTGGTGAAAGGAGCGTAGAAAAATTTGCGTGGTCAGACTGAAGAGCAGGCCTCATGGCCTGAGTCTCGCCACTTAAAATAAGGCATCAATTCAATTCAATTCCCAATGCGATTCACTGCCTTATTCATGGTACGGCCTGATATCGCACATGATTTCGTTCACTCCTTTCCTTTCCAGAGCAGTCTGACAAATTGCCGATTTTAAGAATATGAGAAGGGTGTGGATTGCCCTTTAATATCGCCCTCAACCATATTAAAGATTTTAGTTGTGTGCCTTAAGACCTTGCAAGTTGGACACACCTGCAATATAATATAGAAAAGTTTTATAAAGATAAAAACATACGATATTCATACGCAATTAACTCCCATTTTAATGCACAATTGTAATCAAATTTGGCCTCACGGACTCATTTCAGAACTCTTTAATATCCTATATGACGTCTTACGATACATAAATGGTGATGCATTTTTCTACCTATAATCGCCATGTGGATGCCGTATGGGCCGATTTCGGGAGATCCCCACGATTGATTGATTGAATGTTTGTGATTCCGGCCGCGTCAATTGAGTTTATTACTTCCGTAAGTGTAGTGCATGCTTTCTCATCGTGAGGAGGCCGTGATCTTCCCTACGCTGTATGGCGAGATCCTGCGCCGACCTATCGTCAGCTACCGGCGACTTCCCCGACTAGGTATCTCCTCCAGCGACACCGCCCCAGCCTGGACAAGCTCTAAGCTCCAGACCGGTCTCCCGGCATATGTGGTAGTGTAGTTTATGTTAATGTAAGGAGTGAGGATTGAACAAGGAAGAGGAAGGAAAGATCGAGCCCGATGTTGATCGGAGAAACCACGGAAAACTCCCGATCAGAGCAGCCGGCCGCTATAATTCTCCTCCAGACAGCGACTGAATTCGACCTAGCGGAAAAGCTAGTGTCGAAAACCCTGCCGCCGTCAGGACTCGAACCTAAGACCTCCCAGTCAAAGGCACTGCAGTGACTAACTAGTTGATGCAATGAGCCACCTCTTCCGACACGATCCTCACGAGAACTTAACTTAAACAGTAAATAAACAATAGACAGATACCTAGGCTTACTATTAAAATATTTTAATTGTTGCTTGTTCTATACATTACACAACAATACTTTACTACCGAATCCTCACAGACATCTAGGAAACACCTCGTAAACTACCTGTTGTGAGCCCATGTCGTCCGAGAGCGGACTGGCTCCCGCCCCGCCCCCTCCGCGCACGCGAGTGAATTCCCCCTCCCCGACGCGTAATTGGATGATCGCGCGGGGCTCGAGGCGCTGGGCGCGCCGCGTGGGGGCGGGGCTCTCGCGGGCGGTTTGCTTAGGGGGCGGCGCGCGACCGAGGTTAACCCTCAAGTAGCTCCGTCTAATTTGGTGACGTAAGGGAACGCACGGCGAACCACAAGCACCGAATTGGAAATTAATACTATAATTAATACTGTTTGCGTCTGTGCATTCTTTTCCTCCTTTGGCTGTCATTGTTTTGAAAGTAAAAATCGCTGTGTACTAGGATCGCATCGAAATTGGTTGAAAGAGTTTTCGAGCGCGTCAACTGCTAAGGTCATTATTCCCGTAAATCTAATGCATGTTCTTATTGCGGGAGGTGGGGTTCATCTTCCTCTCCGCGAGATCCGGTGCCGACCTACACGTCAGGATGCGGGACTTGACCAACTAGGTATCTCCCACCAGCGGCCCAGTGCACCAACCGGAGAAAGCACTGGTCTCCCGGCATGTGTGGTAGTGTAGAGCATGTAAGTGTAAGTAAAGGGTGAGGATAAGAGAAGAAAGAGGAAGGAAAGATAGCAATGAAATAAAGTCCATGGCCGGTTTGTTACTGGTTCGGTATTCGCATCGTGTGGATTGGAGAAACCACGAAAAATACTGTTCGGAGCAGCCGGCCGCTAGAATTTTCCTCCAGGTAATGGATGAATTCGACCTAGCTATGTAATTAATGTAAAAAGTCTTGCCCCGGTTGGGACTTCAGTGACGTAAATTGTAGCTCTGAGCCACCTACGCCGGTTCACATCGTGACAAGAAACGCACATCTAGGAGGAGATGTGCCCTCCGTAAATGAAACAGCGTCTGAAAAGGTCATTGGGTAGATTGCAGTCTCAGAATCATACCTGTAATTCTTAATATACACGAAAACCAAGTTCTAAGAGCATAGGAAGTAATATTTTTGAATGATGCACGTTATACGTAGTAAAATCTGAGAAAGCAAAAATTGTTTTGAGAGTTGCATAAGCGCCGAGTTTTCCTTCAAATCATCAGCGAACACCTATTGTTCTCGTCTTACATCTGATAATAACAGACCATTTTCCTAATCAACAGAAGGATGCATTATTATAATAATACATATTATTATTATTATCATCATTATTATTATTGTAGCTATTGATATTTTATAGACAATTAAAACGATGAAACTATAATCAATGTGCAATAAATCAAGAAGAAGAGATGAATTCGAGTTCGATCAGAAATTTTGATGTAACCTATGAGAACATTAGTCAAAATATAAATTTTCTGGCGCTGCACATGTAAGTGCTTTGACCCTCTGCGGGCGGTGATTTAAAACAACTCGTCATTCCTCTCTATTGATCAGTACATTCATGTTTGTTGCCTTTGAAAAACATTTGTCAAAATTATTTATATAGACGAAATCAAGAAAATAGAGCGATAAAAATTATTTTCTATGGAAAATGATATTTTAGGTTTAAAATTAATATATTATAAATAACAATTGTCGTTATCAACAATTCCACAGGAAGTGAATTTCATTCGAATTTAGATTCCATAAGAAGAACCCTTGCGCGTTACTCTAGAAATAATGCCCAGCGTTTACGAGTAGCACTCAGCGTTCAGACAATGAATCACTCCATTACTTAGGCACATATGCTGAAACATTAATTAATGTTACATGTGTTTCAGATCAAACGTGTAAGTATCATAAAGACGGAATTTATGAAGAAATGAACAATAATATTATGTGCATGGAGAGAATACTTCACTTCGAATAAATTGTGAAAATATTGAAAATGAAATGGTGTACTAACGTGATCAAAGAACCTTATCTTATTAGGTCAATTTATGCCGTCTTGCGTTCAAATGTCACCTGGAATCTGTTGAAATTAATTGCCCTTGTGTGCTCGAAGGAATAGCCTGCCCATGTGGTTTAGGGACCTCGCGATGGCACGCACTTGGCGTGTGCTGAAGGGTTGTGAGGGAATTCGATTGGTCGCCGTCCGCTGTCCGAAGCGTCCGAGCGGCAGCGCGTGCGGCCGAGGGCACGAGGCGGAAACCGCCCAACAGGCTGCAGGCGGCGCGCCGCCGGCTGGGAAGCAGCAGCGGGCGCAGATTAGCATGGTCACCGCGGCGCTTGTCCGCCCTGTACTCGCGCAGCCCGCGCTGTCTTCACACTAACAACCCACAGGCCCCGTCTCCGCCGCCGCCCCGCCGCCACTCAGACTTTCTGCCACAACCCCGCCACCCCCCGCCACCCGCGGCCCCGCCACCCCCTGTCGCCGTGCCTCCGCCGCCGCCCCGCCCACGCCCCGCCGCCGCCCAGTCGCCCCGCCGCCACCTCACCACCGCTCAGACTCTCCGCCACTACCCCGTCGCCCCCGCCGTCCCGCCCCCGCCACCGCCCCGTCGCCGTGCCTCCGCCGCCACCTCAACACCACTCAGACTCTCCGCCACTACCCCGCCGCCCCCCGCCGTCCCGTCCCCGCCACCCGACACCCCCGTCCCTGCCCTGCCGCCACCACCTCTCCGCTGCTCAGACTCTCCGCCAAAACCCCACCGTCCCGCGCCGTCCTGCCCCGCCACCTGCCTCCCCGCCGCCGGCACCACGGCTGCCGCCCGTCGCCATGCCTCCGTCGCTCGCACCCCGCCAACACCTCACGACTCGGTCGACGCGCAGCCGCCGTGCCTCCGTTGCTTCCACCGCGGCCCAGCCCCTTGGCCCAACCCTCGCACTATCTCACGTCGTCACCCGGCTCGCCATCCGTGCGCATACTCTCCGCCACTGCCCCGCCAACACCGGTGTCTCCGCCACCGTCCCCCGGCTCCGCGCCCCCGCAGCCGCCATGCCCCCGCCCCGCCGCGCCTCCGTTGCTTCCGCCGCGGCCCAGCCTCATCTTCCACTTTGCCCCCTTCGTCGGTGCCATCCCCTACGCCCCACCCACACTATCTCACACCCGTCACCCTCGGCGCCACAGATGATACGAGCTCCAGCTGCAGAATGGCAACTCCTCTCCCAATCTCACTGCCCCACCCCAACAGCTTGGCACACTCACCTCTGTGACTTCTGTCATCACAGGCAACCGGATCTACCCCTGCCACTCTAATCGGTTCCTCCTTAGCGCACTTACCCCCTCATTCCGCAGCCAACCCGTCGTCCTTGACGCTATCGTCTTCCAAGTCTCCTATTTATCTGTCGAAGTCGCCATTTCTGACGCCCCGGCGAACTCTACACCACAGTTGAGCTGGTTTCCCGCTGACACCAGCATACTCGTTGACCTCCGCCTCCTGAGTGCCCGTTTCCCACCTGGTCAATGACATACACGTTGCCTCACTGCCCATCTTCTAACCTCTGTCGTCTCCATCACTTTCAGCGCAACAGACGACCTGGACTCGCTTTGGTACGCGGCAAATTGTCGCCCCGCCATCTCATTAGCAAACGCCTCCTCTCCTTGATATCGTAGGCTTCCGCGGCCAGTCATGATCTGGGCTGTCCGGGTGACGCCGTGTCGAAGACTGGGATGCCGACGTTTCGCCCGACATATCGCGGTCCTCTTCAGCCCTGAAGAGCTGAAGCCTACATAGCTAGGTCGAGTTCAGCCGCGCTGTAATTATAGCGGCTAGCTGCTCTGATCGGTAGTTTTTCGTGTTTTTTTCAATCAACGCCAGGCAAATGCGGGAGCAGTACCCTAACAAACGGGCTATGGACAGAGCGCGACATTTTCTTTCTCTTCCTTACACACACTACTCTACAAAACATGTTGGATGATCAGTGGGGAGCTCAGAGCTTATTCCGGTGGGGGCGGTGCCTTTCTGGTGAGAGGTACCTGATTGGTCCACCGTAAGTGTAGGTGAACGCCAGATCTCGCCGTTCAGCCCCTCCTCCACAAATCCTCCCTCCCAACACCATCTTCTCCGTCATTTGTATCGCATTTTGACCCCCTTTGACCCTACCGCTGGAGACGCCCCTGGCAACGACGCTCCCAGATCTTCGTTCTCCGACCGAACTCACCCTTCTACCAACCTTAACGTTCCCACAGCCTCGGCGTGGCGCTGGACTACCAAGGATATAGCCATGATGGCGAAAGAGTATCAAATGCAATTTTAAACCTGAAGCTACTCTTCTGTTTTTTTTTCTTTTCTCTTTGTAGTGCGTGTATGCTCCAGTGCTTTTTAAATAATTGAGCTTTCCCAACTGATAGCCGAGGGTCAATCTAGTAATCGGGGTACAAACACTTTTTCGTCGTGGCTTTGTGTATGAATCAAATATTGTATCAAATGCAGCAATAAAATCATTGGGACCACAAAAGTGACTAGAACACTCAAATTCCACAAAATAATTTTAGGGTACACTCTTCATCTTTCTTTAAGAATTATTTCTGACTACAGCACACCTTTTTCTGGAAAACTACTTATCACTTTTTTTCATCTCATTTATTAAAAGTTCTATGCTCATCCAACCCTTACTTAGTTTTTGTGTTATTGACAATATTATCACAGTCGCTCGTGTGAATCATTGAAACATTGCTCATACTCTTGTAGCTGATAAAATTTGTTCAAATTTGAATATTTTATCAGCTATACATCCATGTGTCGAAATTTGAGAATCATGGAACTTCATAACAATGTAATTTTAAGAAATGTCTTTGCAAAAATATTGCTCGTTGTAACGGTTTTCTCAAAACATCTAGATCCGTGTAAAAAAGGAAACATAATGGGCAAGTGAGTGAGAATAAATTTACGAGTTGTTGTAAGTGCCAGTGTAAAAAATGATCAATATAGAAGTGAGGAGGTGCGATTGATGGTACAGATACACGACAACATAAGATAAAATTCGCATAACAGTGAATACTGAATTAAAATGCATAAAAGTTACAACGAAGCGAAGAAACACCCGCAAAAAATACTGAGAAAATGAATGCAAAAATAAGCCATATAAATTTTATCAAAGTTTTTGAAGGATCTGTTTATTTGACCGCTTTCGTTAATTCTTTTAATGGACCGAAATTAGCGAATTCGTCTCGGTTTCTGACTCATCGTATTTGTAGAGCATTTCCTCGAGCAAACTACGTGGATTTCTAGTTCACTACTAATTTTATTTGAACGTACCTTCTCTTTTACAAATACAATTACTTAGACCTTAATGATAATAGATTATTGAAGGGCAAGAGAGGAACGCTGTCCGTCGAAGATGAATGTACCAGATTCGAGGTAAATAGTTTAAAGAAAGAAAGAACCAGTTCGATTGATTAACACAGAAAAAACGTATCTTGACTACACGAACCATTAGACTATTCAAGTAGATATACTGAAATAAACATACTCTTAAAATGTAATGTGAGTAAATAATGGATATTTTTGAAATTTTTCAGATCTATATCATATCAAAACTTATAGGAAAATGTTCCCCATATCTATCGTATGTTAGGAACTGCAGGTACTAAATATTAGTGGTGCGACATTGGGATCCGAATTATTTATCCGCTCCTGCTGTGCAGGGGATCGTAGGACCAGATATCCTAAATTCTAGACGAGACTAAATAGCAAAGTCGAAATTACATGTTTGAGCTTCCCAGAAGCCGGTTTCTCCGATCCGCCAATTCCGTGTATTTTTCTGAAACATCCCACCTGTATGCTGGAGCAGCACTTCAAACAACGGGACACACAGCACAAGTTCTTCCAAGCCCAAACTGACGTTCACATCATCCTTAGAGCTGGACGATGCGTTGACCAATTAATCTCAAATGATTCATCTCTCATTGATTGAAAATATATCCAAAAGGTCTGAAGATTCAAGTTAACCGAAATAACTATTTATAATGTTCAACGTATAGGGGATCCGGTTTGATACACGGCCAATACATGTGATATTTTTGTGTACAAAGTGAATTCTCGGCAGGGTTTATTGGTATTATAAAAAGGTGGTGCTAAAACAGCACATTCGCATAATTTCAAAATTTGCAATTAATAAAAAACAGTGTTCAACGGAAGCGAGACCTGTGCCATTCTTTTAAGCGTTCCTTGATTTAACCGTGAAAAAAATCGAACATCTCTTTTAGAACATTTTCTTTAAGCCAAAAATGTCAAAATTTGTAGTTTGAAAATGTTACAATTTTACAATTTTCATGACAATTTCAATGACATCTCTCTTCAGTTTCCTTTGTGCTATCCAAGGATAAAATTTAATAAAAATTATTGAGAAAATTTTGAAATATTGCTGTGGCTTCAAATAAAGTACTTCCCAAAATCAATATATCTGTTTTAAACTGAGAAGAACTTGAATTTATTAAAACTGATAGAGGAATATCAATTTGGCTGAACGGTTTAGGATTGGCCACAGACGGACATTTTTCCGTCTATCCATTTTTCAGTATCAAGGACCCAAAAAACATGGATTCTGTCTTGACAACGTGTTAGATGAAGTCACTTAGTTTATATACGAACGAGATTTATCCACTTTTTTGTTACCAGGGTAGACAACAATAAGAGTTTTTTCTGTCAAAGATTCCCCGTTGTCCGGCGCACGTTTGCAATACTTCCTCTTCCTACGAATTAAAGGTGAGAAAGAAAGAAAAAAACAACAGATCTTTAAGAAAGGTCATGCACATTTTTTTTGAAAAAAGAGTGGTTTTGGAATAATTTCTACTTGAAATTAATGTAAATTTAAACAATCTCAAAAACAGCTCAATTTTTTTCTTCCAATTTTTTTCAACGGGATAAAAGAAAGGACGCTTAAAAGAATGGTACATATCTAATTTTTGTTGATCTCTGAATTTTTGGAAATTGTAAAAGTTGGAAATTATGCTAGAAAGTATGTGTTATTTTAGCACTAGTAGTTTATTACCAGATCTGGCAATAAGTGTGTCGAAACTTTACCGTTTGTTGGGCGTTACAATAATTTCACATCTCACGAAGAAAGGACGAGAAAGCTTAAACAGTCCAATAAAGCTCATGACAGTCTGTCTGTACTGGCACAACAGCCTCTGGCGGGCCGAAGCCTACCAGCGGTGACGCAGCCTTGCGGTCATGGATTGAGGGGTACGTGTGGTTTTCACATAGCATCCCTACGCCGTTTTCTGGTCTTCTCAACCCGAGAGGTGAGCTTTCTCATTGTCTCACAGCAACAGATACTGGGACATTGCAAGAAAAACGCACACTATAATCTGACCCGACCGGGAATCGAACCCAGGATCGCGACATGAAAAGTGTGCATGCTACCCGTGCGGCTCATAAGAGTACTTTTACACTTTAATTCAATTTTTCATGTCACCATTTCTTTATATTTATCAAACTCTTGTTATATTCTTTTCATTTTAAAATTGACAATACTCCGATTCTGTTCCTCAAGGAACGTTTACATTTTACTTAATTTCCAGCACACATAGTAAATGTTTTACGGCATTGTTCTTATCTTAACCTGTAAATAATTGACGTGTCATGAAATAACACAGTCGGTTTATTTCAATATATACAATACACGACTTCTAACAAATGCTATATATATATATATATATATATATATATATATATATATATATATATATATATGTGCTTGTGTGTGCTTGTGTGTGTATGTGTATGTGTATATATATATATATGTGCTTGTGTGTGTGTATGTGTGTGTGTGTGTGTGTGTGTGTGTGTGTGTGTGTGTGTGTGTGTATGTGTGTGTGGATATCACATAGACGGCAGGCAACTATCTTACTGTAATTCGTTGCATGCAGGCCATCGCGAGCCGTTCGCGATCGTAACTCCTGCATCGGCTGCAGAGCGGCGGGGCGGCGGGTGGGAAAGTGGGAGGGTGCTAATGCGAATATTACTCACCGTGGCTTGAGGCGCCAGGGATTACAGCGCCCTCCGTCGCGTAGGGCCTTTATCGCGCCCGCGCCGCCCTTCCCTGCACCCGGCGGCCGGCGCCTTTGCAAATCCCCAGCGCGCGATAAGCGTCTCCGCTCTCCTGCACCCGCACCCACACTCACATCACCACCATCACCAGCACCATCAACATCACTAGCACCACCACCGGTTTCCTCAACACCAACATTCCTCTCACACATCTCATCATCACTACCACCATCTTCACCTCTACCACTATTATCTCCACCAGAACGTTCAACACTACAGTCATTCTACTATCGTCTTCCTCCCTACCCCAAAGGTTATCGTTACAACTTCCATCGTCATTAACACTAACACCACCAGTTCTATTGCCACCACCAATACCATCTTAATCAGGAGACTACTAACAGTACCATTTTCATCACTAACACCACCACCACAATCACCATTATATGTCAACGCATTCATTAACACACTAACATCAACCCCATCGTGAACCCCCACCTGAGCAATGTGAGGAGTGATAATGGGGAATCGTTGGTGACAGTGATCGGTAATGAATGTGATGATTTAGATACGGTACGTGCGAACGACAAGGAAACAATTCCTCAACCTGATGGTGAAAAAATATACCTTCAGCTGCACTATCACCCACAGACTTCAGCCCGCGAACTTCAAAGCTCCAAGTGTCTTAGGCAGGCCTTCAATGTTCATCACTACGAGATCTCGGCGTTATCAATTAGTGTTGTCTTTCATTTTCACTGCCAGTGACTCCCTCGCCAACGACATCGTAAGGAATTAGCTGTTGTTGGTTACTTCTGCCGTCTACTGGCAGTTTTATTAATTGATTGAGGTTGAGAGGCTCTTCCACTGCAAGGCTCTGATGACTATTACTGATATTTCTAATGACTAAATATACAGCGATAATTATTTTGATATTGTAACCTTTCACTTTTTTTAGGAATACTATATGACGAGGTTATATCAATTTCGAACCTCGCGTATTCACCAAATATGTGACCGCTCCCTACTATGGGATACAAATGAGCGGATCACTCTAATGTTACTACTTGACCTTTGACCTGGTAAATCAATGTCACATCAAAATTTAGGAAGATCTTCTTATGTCCTAATCGTCCTACAGGAGTGGGTTCGTCTTTTATCCTGCTTTTGAATATTAAAATAAATATAGGCAAGTTAACTTTAAACTTTCACAAAGTTTTGATATATTCTACCAAATCTTCTGGTACAATTCCGTTAACAATTTACACATTACCTAGAAATTCATATTACTTGCTGTAATGTTCAGCAATTTCATAAATATTGATCAACTGCAGTTGTACCTTTTCTATTTGTAAAATACTTTGAATGACCCAATATAATCTTTCACTTTTACACAAACACAATGAAATATCTTTATACAATTCTCAAAAAAAAACATCAAATCACATACACTGCTGAAAGAAAATTTACATGTGCAACATACACTTTGCATATACATTTTAAATAAACTGGTACACTGAATGAGATCCCTTTAATAAGCGGTTTTACTGTCACGCAACTTATTAACCTTTTTACTCTTTAATTACAAACAATTTAAATCATGAATTGCAGAAAAGAATATTCATTAGAGGAACAAATATAGTAGTTAAACAAAAGAATAAATTTTACACCTTTTTGCATGAACAATTTATCTGAATTCTCGTTACGATGGAAAAATACTGAAAAGTTACGCTTAATAGCCTATAATTTAAATGCCTGACTATCTCTGTCTGGGCGTGAGGTGAATTCTATCTTATATATTATTTCTCAAAGGGCTGTTTGGTCTTTTCAATAAATTGGGCGACATACGAAACCGATCTGTATAAAAAAGCAATGGATTGAAAAATCGTGTTTCTTTTCACCTGCACATGGGACATTCGTATTGAAAAAGTGCGTTAAAAATACGTAAATATAAAAAAAACGTAAATTTCGGGATCAGCAGTTACTGATTGACGCGCGATCTTTCGGAAGAAAATTACACTGTCGGACGGTGGCGGGAGCACACAGCGTTCAGCTGTGCCAGAACCAGTACTTGCCAGTGCGCGTTTCGTGCACGTTAATGTGATTTTTTACATTGAATAGAAATCTTGAAATAGAAGAGGTTAGTAAATCTTAATTTTTGCATACATACAATAATTATTTTATTAACTGATTCCATCAACTTATTTATACATGTAGCCTTTGGATGAAGGTTAGAGATTATTTTTTCACATATATTACGTGTATTCAGAATGTTCACGTTCACAGCGATTTTGTTTTTTTCTGTTTTAGTCTAGGTTGTATAAGCATGTGAACGTGATCGTCTACATTGAATAAAAATCTTGAAATTGAAGAGGTTAGTGATCTGATTCCATCAACTTATTTAAATGTAGCCTTTGAATGAAATAACTATTCACTTAATTGCCCTACATTATTAAAATGTGTTGTTTGGTAAAGTGAAAAATTTGTTTTCTTCTGCAGTATGGCCATAAATGGTTGTGGAGTAAATTGCAGCCACATTGGGGTATTATAGAAAAGAAGAAAAGGTTAGTAGATACTGTAATGGGACAGTCGCCCATCTGGGTTCCGCGACGCAATAAATAATATTTTATCATAATATTTTTCACGACGCCTGTGGTAACATGCAGCGGGAGCTCGCTGAAAGCTCGCAGGATTCGGGCACAAACACCGTTAGTTGGCGCCGCCGACGCGGGTGGAAGAGGATACTCCTTTGTCCTGCACCCAGCGTCAGGTATGCGGTGACGCAGAGCGGGATTTTCCTAGACGACGAGCGAAGCGGCGGCGTCTCCCAGGAAATCGTGACGTAGGTGATTTCCTGAGAAGGCGCCACCTTGAAATTTGCAACGGAAAAGCAGGTGCAACCACGATTGGGCGCCCGTGCCGCATGATGTCGGAAGCCAATGAGGACGGACATCACGCGGGCATGGTCACGTGGCCCCCGCGAGCCGAGGAGTTCTCGAGGCATCGTGAAAAGATTCTTCTGGATCGAGCAGCGGTAGCGACCAGACGTCTGGGACCTCCGGATCGCGCCGTCGTAGCGGGCAGACGCCCTCACTTGAGAGTCGTGCAGTGAGGCTCTGGCCGCGTTCACGTGCGTGCCACGTATCATCCGCCTCGGATGTGTGCTTTTGCCGCGCCGACCAGGGCCACAGCCATCAGCGGGTCACAGTCAGTTTAAGTGGCCGCGCCGCCTAGCTTTATTAATAGAGGCCGTGTAGTTGGGCCTGGCCGCGCCGCACACCGCGAGAGCTCGGCCGATCAGGTTCTACCCCGGACGGGCCATCGACAGGTGGACGGCCTGTGACCGCGGCTTGACCGCCATCGTCGCCGCCTACACCGCCCAGGCGTTCATCCGAACGCTAGCGGGCCGTGCCGGCTAGAGATCGCCCGCACCGCCGTCCGCCACCGCCGCCTCCGCTCAGGCGCCTCGCCTACCCGACGCCGGGGCACCGCACCTGCAGCGCGCCGACCGAGCCGCGCGCGCCGCCCGCGCCGCCGCCGCTCCGGGTTATCGATACCTGCCCGCCAACTTCGTCCTTTCCTGGGGCGCGCAGCGTGCCTGGACGGCAGCCGAGCGCCGCCTTTCGCCGCCCTGCGAGCGGCGGGAACAATGACCCGCGCTCGCGCCGGACGATTGTGAGGGGATTGAGGGGCGAATGAACGCCGGCAGTAAATATTTAGGTTTAAGTTAGGTTAAGTTTCTTTTCTGTCTGTTTGTTCATCTGGCGTCACCAGAACTGAATTAAGTGATTATTAAATTAAGGTTAAACTGAGCCTATGTCTTTCAATGACTACTGCATGCCAATGCCCACGCCATGCATGCTCCCGCTTGATCATTTTAGGTTTGCAGTGGGTGTAGCCGGGCCAGCTAATCCGCCATAACGGCGCCAGGTAAACAGGTCGAGTCGAGGTTGACCCTGGGAGCACCTCCAGTCAGGGGGGGTGTTATAATACATAGTTTAATAATTCATATACTGTGAGTGGTAATAATATAATTATATATTGTGTATAAATGCTGTTAATTGCACTACATTATGTACATAAATTAAATGGAATATCATTTACAATAACATTATTAATAAATGTGTGTTTGGAAAGTGAAAATTTTGTTCTCTTCTACAGTCAGTATGCTTCGAGGTAGAAAGATGACGATGGCTTCGGAGCGTAGAAAGAGGAAGCAAATTATGTCGGAAAGAACTCCTGAAGAGATAGCAGAAAGTTCTGAACGCCATTATCAAAATCGTGCCAAACGCCAATGTCTTGAGACCGAACAACAACGCAGGACCAGACTTGATAAAGGCAAAGACAGAGGGAGCTGCGACAGAAGGAAACACAGGCGGAAAGGCAGCGGCAGCTACGCATGTGTAGAACCCAAAAAAATGCACGCAGGTTTGTTAACAGATTGTGTGGAGCAAGATATTGGTTCGGTAGAACAAACCATAGTGACTGTAATGTAGATGAATTTTCTTTGGAAGAAATGAATGAACTGTGTGAGTTTTGTGGGGCTTTACATTTTGCAGCTGAGAAAACAGGTGGGGGATTCAATAGTTGTTGTCATAAAGGGAAAGTGAGTGAGGAAGTTCTATCACCCATTGAAGTGCCTGATCTATTAAAAACTTTGATAACACGAGGTGATGAAAAATCTAAAAATTATCTGTTGCATATTAGAAGTTATAATAATGCTTTAGCATTTGCATCAATTCAGACAAATTTATTACAATTTTCCAATAGAGGTCCTTATTGCTTTAAAATCCACGGGCAGATTTATCATTCTGTTGGAAGTTTGCATCCTGCTACTGGTGAGCTTCCATCGTATGCTGGATTATTTATTTTAGATACTGAATTTAGAATTGAAAAGATAGAATTTCTTAATTCATTTAATCCATCTGGCTTACCTCCTCACAAAATGACTCTTAAAAAAGGAGCAGTAGTGATGTTGGTTAGAAATCTTAATGCCAAGAAGGGATTGATGAATGGCACTAGAATGGTTGTGCACAAAATGCACAACAATTCCATTGAAGCAAAAGTTCTGACAGGAGAGGCACAGTCTACTTTGGTGTTGATACCTAGAATCGATCTGACTCCATC
The DNA here is from genome assembly GCA_011170035.1 of Teleogryllus occipitalis. NCBI lineage: Eukaryota > Metazoa > Arthropoda > Insecta > Orthoptera > Gryllidae > Teleogryllus > Teleogryllus occipitalis. The sequence goes on along the minus strand of BLKR01006819.1, from coordinate 27,522 downwards.
AGGTTGTCGTTTGCCATGACAATTAATAAGTCGCAGGGGCAGACTTTCAAAAAAATTGGCATCTATCTTCCCTCTCCTGTGTTTACACATGGGCAACTTATGTGGCATTCTCTAGAGTAAGTTCGTTTGCTGATGTTAGGTTACAAATTGAAGATGGCACAAATCAAGGAAAATGTAAAAACAGTTCTAAAGCTTTTACATCGAATATTGTTTATAGTGAAATATTAGATTGATAGCTATTTTAGGATCAATAACTTGGTGGCAGAAATATACATGGACTTTATGGTGACAGATAATAAGTACTGTAAGTGAATGAAGGATGGGTATGTGTAATAAAATTTGTGTAACCTGAATTTATGTGATCCGAAAGGGAAACAAATAAAACCTTCAATTCAATTGTTGTAGTGATTCTTACTTTATTTGTAAAGTATTACCAAGAAACAAATTTTGGAAATTAGCTGATTAATAATTTCCAAATACAAATACTAGCCTTCAGTTTTTCGGGTGACAAAAAAAATGCATAATCTTTGGATCCTAACTAGAAAGAACCAATCTCTTGCAATGGATAACCTGTGAATGCATTCTTGAATCTTTGTATGTATCTGAGTGTGCTTCAATTTGCCTCTTCTGTCAAGGAAATGATTTTGCACTGATGCTGCTGACTACTGACGTTAGCAGAAAGTGAATTGGTAAAATGTTTTGGATATTAAACAATGTTCATTTCAGGAAATATAGTCCAGGTCGTGGTGCTTCTACAATGAAATCTTGCATTACATTCTCTCAGTGGTTTATAATAGGACTCTGAATGAAGGTTTCCACTTTTAAAAAAATCCTAACGCACCATGGAATTTACTCCTTGGGTGGTGGGGAAACTTTTCCTTTGTACAAAGTTCATGCATCTGGAGATATTGGTAAATATTGAAAATGTAATTAAATTTTCATAAAAAACGAAGTGTATGTTAACCATGATTTGTTATTCTAGTTTTGCAGAATTTGAAAATCTCGCTGTTTTTTATTAGTCTTGGATAGTTGTTGCTAAAGGATTTCATCAAGAAATTATAACATATGGAAAATACAGTTCTCCAGACAGCACTGTGTTGAAAAAGAACAATATGTTCAGCAAACCGAACAAGAAGGCTATAAGCGTCATAGCTTATGTATTAAACTACATCACAACTTCGAATGGATATAACAAATGTATTGTTTACTTTAGTTCATTCATTTATTTCTTTTATAAATTGAAATTGTACATTCTTTAATTATACACAAGGAAATATTGTATGAAGCGTCTCATTTACTTTCTTCCTCATATACTTCATATACTTAACTCCTCCTGTGTGTTACCTAATACCGAACCAAACGTACTTTGTTTCCTTGAGTTAAGCAATATTCAAATGTCATGTTACTGTCAACGATAACATTATATACCTTAAAAAAAGAAATCAATGATTGTTTGAGGTGTGCGTGTCCAATTGGAGCTATTTCCATCAAAGAAAAGTTTTCAGGAAATGGTAAAAAAATGTACCAGTAATATTTTATAAGAAAAATGGAAATAGTATGTTTTGTTCATGTTTGTTCATTATCATGTGCAGTTGATAGAGCAGGAAATAATACACTTATAAGCTCCCAATTCTGACGATTTTCTCCTAAATTGTTTATCATGTAACTTTTGAACACCCCTCCTTTTGTTTTCATGTAATCTCTGCCAGAACTAGCAATTGATTGATATTAATTGGTGACTTATCCTCTCTTAAGTAATTAAACAATGCTTTCTCAAAAAACTTTAATTTTGTCCAAAGTATTATTTTTGACCATCACAAATTAATAAAAACAAAATAGACAAAAGGTTTTTTTTAACATAATCACAAACTACGTAGAGTGTTTTGATAAAAAAATAAGTGCTTTTACATTGAACCAAACTTTACTTTTGAATGGCAACCGAATGTGGGGGAAAAATAAATATTTGTTTGGAAGTGTTCCATTTGAACACTCATAAGTGATGCATACAATTTTTAAGTTAAACAATATTTCTTGCTCTAATGCTACTAGAGCATAGTTTTTGATTGATTTGCTATTGATTTCTTCATTGCCAGTTATGTTATTAGCCACTTATTGACAACACGATATTCACATCGCCTAATTATGATGAAAATTATGGCATATCGCCATTTTTTTAAAACATTTAACTCGGTTCACAGTAATTAGTATTCAGTTGTTTAAAAACTTATATCATTTCTTTATTTATTGTGTATATACAACAAATGAAATGAAACTAAAATTTTGGGGTTTCAACATTTCATATGTTCTGTTGTAACTTCCTACAGGTTTCCCTTCAGTGCGATGTAATCGCACGGGTTCAGCTAGTATGTTCTTGTGCGTGATTTACCCTCCTCTCAACTGTTCTTTTAAAAGGGATTTTGTCGAAGTTTTAAAATCTGGTCTTTTTGACTCACGGCGTCGCCGCGATGACACGTTCCTGCCACTACAGAAGACGGCGATGGTCGGTTGCGTCCAAGGTCGAATTAGCATGTTGCGTCGTGAAAAACCGTCCCTCGTCGATTTGTTGCACGCCGACCTCGCGAAGTAACGCAGCTTGACGGCAGTCTCCAACGAATATGAATGTCCAAGCGAAATATAACGCAAGACAGTACAAGTCCGTTCCGTCCGAAGGTTCACAGCAGAAAAGAAAAATACTTGGAATGTCCGTGCGGAATATAACGCAAGACAGTACAGGTCCGTTCCATCCGAAGGTTCACAGCAGAAAGGGCGTTTTTCCCTGCGGTGCTGATCGCGCCGTCATAAATTCTTCAAGGCGATTACTGATTGGATGTTGATTTCTACTACGCGAGTGCGTTCAGAACTTTTACTCAGAATCTGATACAGAATATCCTTTCTCGCTGGCGCACCCCCTTGTAGTTCAGCGGTACTATAACTACTTTGGTCGTAGTTTAACATTGTCGCGCGCTATTTAAATTATGTGACCGACTTATGAGCGGTTACAATATGAAGGATTTTAGAGAAATGTGGATTGAGAAACAGGAGAAACTACAGAACCCTGAGAAAAGCTGTTGTGATTTCGTCTTATTTCCCACTCATTCTACACGGATGGGGGCGAGGAAGGTTGGACCCATGGGGAAATCACTCACGGTAGTCCATAAGCCTCTATTCTACATGTATCAATTATTATTATTATGAATACATGAATATTATGAATACAAATGAATGAAACAAACAAAAGTATTTTCCCCGTACCTTTAACATTTACCTGCACAATGAAAACTTGTCACAATTTCAAGCAAAAACATTCGAGCGAGCAATGAAAAGTCTCTGATTTTCTGCATTAGTTATGATGTAACCAAAACATTTTTTTTAAAATTTAGAATAGAGAAGAAGAGTAATGTATATCGGAAAACTACAATGTACAGAAAGCAAGAGACTGTTATAATACCTCTAAATCGTATCGCGAGAAAATTGGCGTAATGGTTGCTGATGAAACCATGTTTTTGGAAATAAACTAAAAGATGTAAGTAACAAGTTTTAATAACTAGCATGATATTTGCATGTTGATATCTATCTTCGACGGCTAATTGTAGGTTAACAGAAAGTATTTGTGGTTTGCAAAATTATAAGGGAAAGGAAATTTTATAAATACGAAATACATTTCCCTTGCTAGTCCATCTCTAGTAGGAAAAACTCGCTAGAAAAGGTACTGATAGAAAGACTTTTCTATTTTTTTAAAAATAAAAATGACCATTAAGTACATGATATGCTCTCATAAAGATACTTATGCCTTAAAGTCAACTATAGTTCACAGCCTTTCACCTCTGAAAGCGTCTTCAGAAATCATAAAACACGTCTTTTCCAGGACTCGTCCAAAATAATCTACATGGATCCGACTAAAAAATAGGGCAGATCCGTCTTGTCGAGAAAAATCAAAATAGTAATTGATTTCTCCTGTATTTGTTTTAAAGCACCTCAAAGACGAGTTTGAAACAAAAACAATTTTATTCAGGAATTTTCTTTGATTGTTCTGTAATACTAAAAAGCCCAACAATAGGCTTAATCGCATCAAAGGACATTCTACTTGCCCTGATAGTAAACCGAAGCAGGTGAGACAGATGTCGTGCGGAGGATACCCTATACTCTGCATTTGATAACAGTAATAATAATAGTAACAATAATAATAACAATAACAATGAACGTTTTTGAAACCTACTGGATTGTTTGCAGATTTCTAAATACGTAATGCTAGGAATGTGGTATGCACGAAGGCAAAATAACAAGAAGAACTAGAGGTGCTACAGAATGGCACAGACTTTCTCGAACCAAATTTTTCGAATTTCCTTGGTGTGGTCTGGCTTTAAGGTAGTGCTCCATTCTCTGATCAGCTGCCATCTATCGTCACCCAAAGTATATTTTTTTGACAATTTCTCAACTTTTTGCTTTCCTAGTAGACTGAATCATTACTTCAAGAATATTAAAAAACGGTAAAAACTCGTCCTAAATAGAAATTTTCATTAAAAATTAGAAGCGGGTTTTAAGAAAATGGCGATTAAACGTTACTGTAAATGCAAAATTTTAAGCCCTTTTTCACAAGAATCTATTGAGTTTTCGAAACTGTTCCTTAAAAAAATCATTTGAAGCACTTCTACTCACAATTTTAATAATACGCAAATCGATGAAAATGTCCATATTATCGGATCGAAAGGTATTTAAAAAAATACATTTGAGTAATTTTTGAAAAAGAAATGAATATATCAAACTGCACTTTACATCATATTAAACCGCGCACATTGCAGTATCTGTTAGAAAAATTTGAAGAAAAAAACTGGAGCCATTTTTGTGAAAATGGCGTTTGAGCGTTTCTGAAAATGCGAAATTTTGAACTCATTTGTGCAGAAAATGGTTGAGTTTTCAAGGAACTTTATTTTACATTTAAAGCAAATGTACTCCTAAATATAATAATGTGAAGAAATTGCATTTAATGTAAGTTTTACAGACGTGAGAGACAAGTCAACAAAATTTCATTTGTGAAATTTTTGAAAAAAACAAAAGAATACAGCAATATGACGTTTAAGTCACGGCGTAGGGTTTGTTTGGCACTAACCTTACGAAAAAATTTAAAGAAAAAATTTGAAGCCGTTTTTGAAAAAACATTGTTTTTGTTTTTTTAATTGCAAATATTGCATGCAATATTGCATGAAAACTTACTAAAATTTTGAAAAATCTACACGACCTAATTGAAAGAACTATTTACGCACAACAACAAATTTCTATGAAGGAAAGATCCATGTCTTCAATTTTGTAGTTGTAGGAAGAAGCCGGAAAAATTAAAACTTTTGCAATTTTCAAAAATTCAGAGTTAACCGTGATATTCTGACATATGTTACCTTTTTAAGTATATTTTGTTCTTTTCTTACAAGAAATTTTAAAAAATTCGGAGCCTTTTTTGAGAAAATTTTGAAAATGTCCGTGGGGCTTTATGTAAAGTACCTTTAAATATTAAATAATGTTTCAAAAGTTCAAAGCTTCGACTAGAGCCAGATAGTCATTGGATTCTTTAATTTGAAGAAGATCGTACGATTCGTTTAGGCGCTAGGAGTGCTCATAGATGGACGGATGGACGGACGGACGGACGGACGGACGGACGTTTTCCTTGAAATTGGTTTTTCAGCATCAAGGACTCACAAAATAGGGATTCTGGCTACACTCCATGTTAGAGGATTTTTTCTCTTATTTCAGCAACTGGTTTTATGCACTTTTGCGCCACCAGAGTCCAGCAATGATTTTTTTCCGCCGAAAATGCGCCGTTTTTTCGCGCAACATTACATCACTTTCTCTATACTACATAAATTACTCCGTATACGAGAAAGTAAAAATTAGAAACTAAATTTCAGAACACACACTTAGTTTCAACGACGGCACAGATTTATTCACAGAAATTGTTCACTCCTCTATAAAAATTGACTTGCAGTAGTTTTATAGTTTGAACGTTAGAAACTGATTCTGTCAGCCATTACATGTAGATTCATTCTAACATCTCACCGTAGGATGTGTTTCCGAAACATTGCTACTATTGTAAAGGTAAATAGAAATTTACATGATAAAATGTGAATTCATGTCAAATCATCGGGCAACCAGTCATTTCGTGTGTAGGGATTGATAATATAAAAACAAAGAACTCATTTAAAATGAAATAGTACTTCAAATTGAGACGGATCTCTCATAGTAAGAATAATTGAATTGAACAGATATTGAAATATGAATTGAAAACATATACTTTGCAATTAGTATTTTAAAAACCCTTTTACAAAATCCATTCAAAACACGATTTTAAACATAAGGTTCATTTAGTTGCACGGTCGAAGTAGTAAATGAAAAGGAAATTTAACATTTTATTGACACTGTTTGAAAAATACCTTTAGCAACCCTTAATCGCTCTATGAACGCTCAACACCATAACCAATGAGAGGTGTCTTTTCTTCATGTGTGTTTTCTTCATTCCGTGGTCGTTAATATTTCAATAGAAACGGAGCTCACGGAATATCATGTCAGTTGCTCCCATACAAACATCACTGATTGATCAACAAACATTAGATTTAGGTTTCCATAATTGGTTATGATAATTCAAAATTTCGAATTTCGTCGATATCAAGCCAGATTGGTTAGTCTACTCAATAGATGGCCTTCCTCAGCGCCATCGACGTATTAAAATAGGCAACCAGTGATACACATGCGCAAGGAGGGTTGCATCTCTCTCTCTCACTCACTCTCTCACTCTCTCTCTCTCTCACACACACACACACACGCGCGCGCGCGCGCACGCACGCACACACACACGCGATGGAAACTATTGCAGAAGCCTTGCGAGAATTGATTTCGCTCCATCACTAAAGAACAGACAAAATATTCGCTAGATGGAAGTTCAGTATGACAGGTTTTCCTTCGGCGTGACTTCATAGGCAAAAAAGGGTCTAGCACTCCCATACTTCCCGACACCATTTGGGACCTGGTTTCAATTGTGGAGCGACCAGTTAAAGACTTTAAGATTGAAAGGCCAAAACAAGGAATTCAAATGAAGTCTACTAGTAATGCAACAACGGCCAGTGATATCTCGAATTATTTTTAACTTCAGAGAGAAATAAGAGAGTTGAACGAAAACGAGACTTGGGCCATTTTTTTAATTGTACTTTGCTCTATCCGTGAAAACAGAAAGAAATTGGAACAGTTTTTGTGAAATAAGTCTTTAAAAATTGCCTATATTTCTCGCAAAATTACACGAGAATTACTGAAAGTTAGAAAAAACTATACATGATCATATTTTAAGAAGTCTTTGAATAACAAGTATCATTCAGGAAACGAAACTCTATCAACATTGTAGTTGAAAGAAGACATCGAAAAAATTGAACTTTTGCTATTTTCAAAATTTCAGATACCTAAACGAAAATGTTGCCTGCGCCTCTTGTTAAGTGTTGTCTACCCTCTCCGAGTACGAAATTTAATAAAAACTATGAAGCTATTTTCAAGACATTTTGAAAATATTAATGAGGTGTAACATGTAGTACCTCCAAAATTAAAAATATGTTTCAAATTCCCAGGGGGATGAAACTCGCTCAGATCTGGGAGAATATCAGTTTCGGAGAAAATCGTCTTATCGCTTTAAGCAGTTGCGTTGACCATTGATTCAGACGCTTTTTCGCCGAAATCGATACCATCGATTTCGTTACCAGGATACAAAAATCCCATTTAAAACGCCTAACTTAGATGCTCAAAAAACCTTTTTAGGCACATAAAATGTGTATATTAAAACGTAAAAATCCGCGGTCTAGTTATAAAGCTTCTACTAATTTTTGTAACCAAGATTTTATCTTACACTCAAGGTGGAAATGTTATTGTCATGGTGATTTTGAATGTGATATTATGAAAACTAAAGTTAAAAGTTTATGTCCTGTCAACTTTAAGTTTTAAAGTAGACCAATGAAGGAGATCATGCTTACGATAAAGGAATATAGAACTACAAAAATACAACGCGAGAGTGTGATATTTAGAAGGAAAATGTGAAGGAAAAAATAAACGAGAAGGAAAGGAGCTGTGCGAGTTGAGAAGGCATTAGAAAGTTATTTGATTTGCCGTGGATCTGGGACCAAAGGTGTGGCTACAAGAGGCACTGCATGGCTAGATGTGGCGGGAGAGGAGAGAGGGTGTTGGGAGGAGTGACGGGCGGGGCGCAGCGGACCATGAGAATGGCTGGACAATGGAGGGGGGATGTGAGAGGTTTGGAATTGGCGTCGACGGTGTAACGGTTAGCGTATCGGACTGTTATACCCAAGCTCGCGGGTTCAAGCCGTGCATTTTTAAGTGAAAAAAATCCTTCGTGAGTCTTCCTGCAAGGAAAGGAAATAAAGCCGGCTGTCCCGTGATAGACGATGCACAGCATGTAAAATATACTCATGCCTAAATGAAGCCTCTGAGCCAAACTCAAATCGGCTGGTTCGCCGCCCAAGTAATACCTTCTTTCACTGCTAGTTAGCGAAAGCTGCATAGCAAATTTTGCATGGTCAGACGGAGGAGCAGGCTTCATGGCTTGAGACTCTCGAGTCTATGAGAAAGAGAGAGAAAGAAAGAGAGAGAGAGACAGAGAGAGAGAAAGAGAGACTGCGACGAGGATAGTAGGAAAAAGAGAGCGTGGGGTGTGGGTAGTAGGTGAAGGAGATTCTAGTGGGAATAGTGAGTGGGAGTTTGCTCGGTTGATATAGTAGGATGGCAAAGATGTTGCTGGGATAGGAGGTAAGGAGAATGGCGGGAATAGTAGGAGGAAAACAGCGTGGTGGGAATAGAAGAAGGAAGAGACTGTGTCAGAGGTAGTAGGAGGGAGAGTGCTGTGCGGAAACACTAGAAAAGAAAGAGGGAGGCGGCGATAGGAGGGACTGTGCTTGGCCGGCTAGTAGAAAGAAGAGCGCATGGCTAGGATAGGAGGAAGAAAGCGAAGCGAAGCGAAGCGAAGATAGTAGGTGGGAGAGAGCGTGGTGGGGAGGGAGAGAGAGAGAGAGAGAGAGAGAGAGAGAAGGAGACGAGAATAAAAGTAGGAAGAAACAACGGCGGAGATTTTAGAGCGGATACGGCGTGGGAGGGATAGCAGGAGGGAGAGGAGAGGCGGAGATTATAGGAGAGACGTGAGGCGGCGACAACAGAACAGAGAGGGCATGGCAGGGATAGCAAGAGGGAGGGGCGGCGATAGTAAAAGTGAGGTGTGCCGGGGATAACAGAAGGGAGCAGGTGTGGCGGGGAGACGGACAGGGAGAGATGGGGATATTAGAAAGTACACGGCGTGGCGGGGATAGCAAGAGGGAGAAGTAGAGGCGGGGATATTAGAAAGGATAGGGCGTGGCGGGGATAGCAACAGGGAGAGACAGGGATAGTAAAAGGGGAAAGTGTGGCGGAGTACTACGAGAGATAGAGAGCTTGGCGGGTATAACAGAAGAGAGAAAAAGAGAGAAAGAGAAATAGAGAGAAAGAGAGAGAGAAAGAAAGAGAGGAAGAGAGAGAGAGAAAGAAAGAGAGGAAGAGAGAGGAAGAAAGAGGGAAAGAGAAAGAGAGAAGTATAGAGAGGGAAAGAGAGAAATAGAAAGAAAAAGAGAAATTGAGAGAAAGAGAGAGAGAAAGAGGGAAAGAGAAAGGGAGAGAGAGGAAGAGAGAAATAGAAAGAGAGAGAAAGAGAGAGAAAGAGGGAAAGAGAAAGAGAGATAGGAAGAGAGAGAGAGAGAGGCGAGGATTGTAGTAGAGAGGTGGGGCGGGGGTAACAGGAGGGAGTGGGTACAGCTGAAATAGCAAGAGGGAGAGGCGGGTGTATTAGAAAGGACAGGGCGTGGTGGGGCTAACAGGTGGGAGAGGGCCATAGGATCGAGAGGGCACGGCAGAGATAGTAGGAGCAAGAGCGCGCGGGTGGCGCTGGCGTGCTGGGGGCCGCGGCTGGCCGCATCGCCTGAGCAAACAGCTGGCCGGATAATTAAGCGCTGCGCGGTATTTGAACAGCACCGCCCCGCGATGCCCGTCCAGAGCCCTCTGCCACCCGCACTGCTTTTTCCCATGTATTTTATTTCCCCAAAATCTGAATCAATTAATTTTTTGTTTATCCTGCTAGCTGCCTATCAAGGAGTATGTTTGCGTGAGTGCTGCATGTTTCAAAAGACGGGCGTAAACATAATTTACGAATGACCGAAGCTTCAAATGTGTTTGAGCTGAAACTCCATACTATGGTTTAAATATAATAAATGAGTGGGATCAATCTAATGAGTTATCTTGGCATGGGTGAATGAAATGAAAAATGTAAACTTTCTTGAATGGAAAGGTCTCATAAGTTTATTCCGCAACTATTGAAAATTAATTAAGGTATACTTGAATTCAACTCTCCATCCGTGCTATGCATACGCTAACGCTATTTTTAGAATTTTAACACCTGCTCTACAGAAGTCAGATCTGGCCCCGGCCTGGAGTAGTTACTCTCCCATTTTCCATCAAGCGGTAGAAGCCAATGGAGTGTTTCTTTCTATAATTAGAAAATAAGAAAAAGAGATTTATATTATGCAAATTTCCAGATATGCTTAAATAACATTTTCGAAAATACTGCTCCAAATTTTTTCAATAAAAATCTACTTATATTATCAGGTTTTACTCTTCTATAATAATCTTGAAGTCATATTTGAACTCTAACTAGTAAAGAATTGGAGAAAAATGGAGAACAAGAGAAAAAATTAGCAATTGGAAAAAGTTGCTTAGACTAAAGAGGTAAGGAAACTAACTAGTACGATAAAGTCTAAGCTACTGAAAGACGTAGTAAAGTATTGCCGTGATGCACAAGCAGTGCTAGTGTAACGTTACAAATTGAAGGCTGCACCCTGCGCCATTTTGTAAGCAACTAGTTCTCTGGTAGGTGCTGACACTCATTTTGTGCTCCCGTACGTGACGGGAGTTGTGGGTATTTCCCATGGAAATTATTGTTTTGCGGTGTTTGTCTCTCTACACAAAGTCTATAATATTTATGCACCAATAAAAGTATAATGAGAGCTTCCTGGTTCTTGTTCCTAAAGGGCCAAATGCAGCAGCATTAAGGTTTTGAGAAGGAAACTTTCAAAAACCCGAATATTACAACTAAGATGTGTTTTCATTTAGTAACTGAAAATTTTTCATCTAATTAAAACATATACTTTAATTTTTTGTAGCATACCTGCACACCGAGTAAGAAAATATCAAATTATTTAACATATCCAAAGTATTTTATTCATTTGACATATTGTTCGTATTATGAAAAAATTAGAAGATAGATTGATGAATTTTAAACATTTCACAGCATTCTTGAGAATTAAGTGGTTTGTGTGCCAAACTTTACATAAATCATTTTCACTTTAAAGAATCATTTCAATCTCTCCTTCAGTAAAGAAACTATGCATTAGCTATGGAGGGCGACTAAACTATGCAAGGATAAAAAAAAGCTTAGTTGAAATTTCTTTTGAAATCATGTTTGTTTTGTACAATTGGTCTGTTAACTGGAAATAATGATAATTGTTTTAAAATGTACTGACTGGTACGATTTTTATGTGTGTTTGCACAGAACTGCCAATAGTTTCTTTGGTTTATAAGCTTTTTTTGCAACTAGCTGAATGTAACTTTAGTGATACAGACACTTGTAACCGAGTGATTTTCTATTTTCAGTGTTTTATTTTTTAAGCTGTTCTTTCTGTTTCCTTTTTCCTACAGAAATATTGGGAATTGTAATTACACCAACATAAAAAATAATATAAAAGTTTTTCAATATGGATTGAAATGGCATTAATTGCAAAGTCAAACAAATCGATCTATTTTCAATTACGTTTTTATAAGGGGACATTTTTTGAAATTTATTTATTACAGTTGATAGGAACATTTACAATGTGATTTCCGAAGTTTTGAATCTATAATTTACCGTGAAAAAGTTAAGACGCACAATATTATATGACCGCGTCCGCATTTCCTTACAATATGGCGGAGAGCGCAATGTTCTATTTGTTACGGTAGTGCTCAGCTCTCACTATAGGAGTACAGGGCCTTGATGCTTTACTGAGGTATCACTGTAATGCTTTTCTGCCCTCCCCCTTCTGTCTCAATTGTCACTTTTGAGTTTTTACTTATTGGAATGCATTACAGAAAAGGTTTACTCCAAGAATTGACAATAAAAGAAATGAAGACAACATGGAATTACTACCAAGATATTCTCTGTTATATAACGCGATATAAAATATTCTAGTATTTGTAACAGTAACAGGACGACAATTTAACATCAAGTCATATCAACAAAACAAAAATCGCATGATGTATTCCCGCGTTATTGCTGAACTAGGAAGTTTTAGATGAATGGTTGAAAGTGTGCTTAGTGAGAAAGTAAATTTTTAGAAAGATGATTTGATGGTGAATTTCTTTGATGTAACGTAAAGAAAGATTAAGAAATAACTTGCAATAAAGAATGTAAAAAAAAATCTTATACTTAATACATTGCCTCTTTAACTACGATGTTTCAAATTTTCATGTTAATTGAACTCATGATTGTTGCAAGTACCTTTTCCCTTATTCGAAGACGTAAATCTATCAAAAACGAACAACAGACATCTTGCGTATTAAAGAACGTATACAAAAGTATTTTCCTCTAGCGCGATTCACCTGTCACATGGTGAGAAAATATTATAATTTTTGAACGTCAGCACTAAAGCAACCTATTTAGTCAACGGTCAACTAAACACTGTCTACATTGGGAAATGACGTACCATAATAAAAAAATTTAGGTGCTTTACAAGACATATCCAATAATGTGTACTTATTGATTTCATCGTATTATCAATAATAATAATAATAATAATAATAATAATAATAATAATAATAATAATAATATTCATTTGTTCGTCGATTCGAAGAAATATTTTGGTTGAAAAGATATTCTTATTGTCATTAAATTTCCACAAATCAGATCAGTGTTAGTCGGTATCTACCTGAGAATCCTCAAACGCTGTACAGGCATCAGTTATTGCACTAAACTACCTCAGACAATGAAACTTGTTAATATAGATTGGAATAAAGAATAAAGAAATTGATACACTGAAGAATACTACTGTTGTTTTTTAATTGCCTCGGCGAGTTAAAATAACGTAATAATATACACGCTTCCAAAATTAGATTCCTAAGAGCAGGAAAAGGCTATAGCCTCCAGGATCAGTTCAGAAACGAAAGTATCCGAAAAGACCTCAACGTATTCTTAATAATAGACAAAATAAAGGAGAAAGTGTGGACTCAACACCTACAAAGGATGGAAGATAAAAGTAGCCTACCATTATCGACCAGCTGGTAAAAGAGATCCTGGTCGACCAAGTCAAAGATGGAGTGAAGCCGGAACAGGGTTTCTGGCCTAAACAGTAAAAAAAAGAATTAAAATAAAATATTTTTATTTGCATATAAATATAAATTAAAAATATCTTTATTTTTTCGACCTAAAAAAGCTCTTCTCTAGAGATGCAAACGAACCCCGCTAAGACAGCTTCACATAGTTTCGTGAAAGATAAGGGGAAGCTACTACAAAAAAATTCAATCATGGTTATCAGGAGACATCATTTCTTGCACAGTAAATTCAAATATCATTTGCCAATAATTCATTGACCATCGGGGAGGTATTGTACCAGGCAAATGAGATGGTGGATGATAAGAGAGATTAAGTAAAAATGAAGAGAATGAGAAACAGGAGAAGGAAGAAGAGGAGGAGAAGAGGAAGGAAAAAGAGGGAGAGAAGACAACTATCAGTGTTATAGGTGACCATCGAAGGGATACAGCAAGGTGAAAGGGAAAGTTTGAAGAGAAATATAACGTTAAAGGAGTGAAGAGCATAAAGAGGAAGTAAGGTGGGAGAAAAAGATGAGAGAAAAAACGAGAAGGGAAATATCAGTAGTATAAATGATCATCACAAGGGAGATACAGTACAAAATAAAAGAGGTTGATAATTATGAAGAGGAGAGTAACATTAAAAAGAGAAGAGGGATGAAGAGGAGAAGATAATGAGCAATAGAAATGAGGTCAATACCACCTCTCTGTTTATCTTAAGTGAGAAGAGTGAGTCTCAAGACGAAGAGTTTTAGGAGGATGAGTATACAGAGAAAAATTTATTGTTTCGCGTTCCCAAACTTCTAAGGTCACTAGTCCTGTAAGTGTAGTGCATGTGTGTGTATTTCGAGAGGTGGCGGTGATATTCTCTCACTGGATGGTGAGATCTGACGCCGACCCCCACGTTGGCATGCGAAGATTTCCCAAACAGGTCTCTCCCATCTCCTACCGGGACAGGCAGTAAGCTTCCCGACATGTGTGGTAGTGTAGTGCATGTTAGTGTAAGTGTGTGTAAAGGGTCAGGATAGGACAAGGTAGAGGAAGGAAAGATCCCGCGTGATCCGTGGCCCGTTTGTTAACGTACAGAAATTGACAAAAAAAAAACACGGAAAACTACGCATGAGAGCCGCCGACCGTTAGAATGCTCTTCCGGACAGCGGCTGACGTCCACGAAAGTCGAAAATCCTGCCACCTTCCAGACTCGGCAGTGGCATTAGTTGCCGCTATAAACTACTCGAATAAAGAGGACAAGAATGGATGGAAGTAACAACCTGGAAAGAGAGAGAAGAAGACGACAGCGACGACGTCGAAGAATAGAAGAAAAAGAAGAAGGAGAATTAGAATTAGAAGCAGAGGCAAAAGAAGAAGAGGAGGAGGAGGAGGAGGAGGAGGAAGAGGATGTAAGGGAGGAAAACAAGGAGGTCCGCTGTGTTGGTGCGGGGTCGGTCGCTTCGCCTGTGGGCAGGCAGGCGCCGCCTCCAGAGGACGAGCACCGCCCGCGCGGCTCCCGGGAGGCCGCTAATGGAGAGGGCCCTCGCCTCGCCTCGCCGCCGGCTGCGCGGCATCGCGTTTCATCAGTTTCTTGCGCTTCTTTTATCACTCGGCGGCGGCGCCAGTGGATGGAGAAGGAGGCGGAGCGGGTGGGCGAGCGGGCGGTTGTCGGGGTTCGCGCAGGCAGCGCTGCTGCGGCCTGCCACGTAATTACTAAATGTAGGGCGTAGGAGTGGTGGCCGCCGCGTCCGCCCCTGTCCGCCCAGCACGATGAATGGTGTTGGCGCTTAGAAGAGCGGAGGATTTCAAGAGTTCTACCGCCGACTTGACATCTCACGAATAAATAAAGACACAAACAAATAATGAATAAGATAGTAAATTAATAAATGTATGTAAAACTGAAGAAAATTGGCACGGACGGCTCGAACGTTGAGCCATACGTACTTCGTATACTGACCAAACAACACCAAAATATAAATTGTTGTTTGTCCGTGACTTTTAAAATTAGCTTTACTGTTAATATTTATTTCTTTTTGTGAATCAACAGTACTTACATCGTTGTCCTATCTCATACCTAGTTGGAGATTTTTCTACATTAGTGGTAAATGAGTCATTCGATGGTGAGTGATGAACCCATTGTTTGGCTCTAAGACCAATTTACAGGGGAATTTTTAGTTTCTCGCATCTGTACGTATGTACAGAGTGAAACACGTAGTATAGGGAAAATTATGTAATGATGCGTCAAAAAACGGCGATCGGCATTAAAACTTGTATTGTAAGTCCCTAATACAGAAAAGTAGGTAAATCCTTTCTATATATTTCTACATATGTAAATCCGTGCTGATATGTAGTAAAATTATCCCTCTATCAAGGTATGTAATGAGATTTCGGAAATTGTGGGTTCTTGACTCCCGTTTGACTGTCCGTCTGCCCGTCTGCCCGTCTGTCCGTCCATTCGTGTAATCGTCCGTCCATCTCTCCGTCCGCCTCTCCAAAAAAAATTAGGTTTTTATAATTTTTGAAAACAACAAAAAAAGAGTAGAGAAGAATGACGTTTATCCCATCTGTATAGAGTACATTTAGTAGTATCCCTACCAAAAGCCCATCTCCAGCAATTTGCATACATTATTGCATTTGAGTGGAAGCTCTTCAAATTACTTTCTATAACGTTTTTCGAAAACTAAAAATGTTCACTGTGAAAAAGCTTCCAATTTCACATTTACAGTAACGTTTAAAGGATATTTTCTTAAAAAGGTCTCCAAATTTTTCAACGAAAATTTGCATATACGGTGAGATTTTACTCTTCTTTAATATTTTTAAAGTAATATTTTGCTTCTACCAGAAGGAAAGTAAACAAACCGAGGAAATTTAAAAAAAATATAAATTGGCCGGCGATAGATGGCAGCTGGCGAGAGGATGCGGAAGACCGTAAAGCAAGACCAAATCAAAGAAATTATAAAACTGCAGTACGAAAACTGCAGTATCATTCTGTAGCACCACTAGTTTCTTGTGGTACAAAAGTATCGTAATTAATGAAATTATGTCATTAACCCAAACAGCTTATTGCGTTATAATGTAAGTGGTATTAGATGGTTTCTGATATGCATTTGGGCCCGTTTTCACACAGAATTTTAAATGCTTTCAATAATATCAGTAAATTCCGAAAAGCCTTCCATCACAATAAAAGCGTGTGGAAAATTAACGTAACTAAATAATTCCTCGGTCATAATACGCGGATAATTTTACAGGCAATCTCAATTTACCGACGTCAAAGTAGAATACGGGAAGCAGTGTAAATAGTTGTTCGTTTGAAACACGAACGAAAACACACTGGAATGCAAACCGCATCGGCTTGTAGTTTCAGTTTCGCTAATAAGAACGGAAATACACCCCAACTATTCACTCGACGGGAACAATCGATAGGTCGGCTTCTTCGATATGCCACTGTATATTTTTCATCGACACGACTTTATTGTAGATTGAACAATAAATATGAAAGAGTAGTATGCTGTAGGTAAATTATGGTCACTGGTATTGCGCTTGCGCTATTGTGTGGCACTTAAATTGCAGATTATTGATGTTTCTGGGCGCGCTCGCCTGTGAAACTAAAAGCATTTTCGTTATATTATTGCATTATCTGTTCGAAGAAGTCGGAAATATTAAGCAAGTGACCTGTTAAACGGTCATTATAATTATTAACACTTAAGTTGTCGCGTGAGGGCTGCAAGCGTCCCCAGACCATTTGTAAAAATTGCCAAAGTAGGGTACTTTTTAAACAGCTGGTTTCCCTTCCCTCCAAGAAAAGTTAGACTGTTACACGCGTTAATTTGCTTAACTTAATTCATTCATTTTGACGGGAAACTCCTGGAATCCCCACGTGTGTCCAGATTAGTCCGTGATACTACATAAAATTGAATTATTTGTGACGATTTTAAACAATAAGAGGTTAGAGACAACAATACTTAATACATTAGTCTTACTGTTGATGGTTTCCATACTGAAATGGAATGTTTTTAATGAAGTGTTGTGAATTGCTCGAAGAACATGTCTGTAATATTGAATAAACTTTTATTCAAAATTTGTTTCAAACATCAATTTCATTGTTCTTTATTTTTATTTTAAATTCTCCAGGTATATTTGAAATAACCTTTCTAAATTTTTTAATCAAAAAAAGACGTTACGTTAAGAATTTCTCCTCTTAATATGAAAAAGGTAAAGATAGGGAAGAGGGTAGAATTTAACATGCCAGAGTTCTCACACGGGTACGCTAGTTAACACCTTATCTTGGAAAGACATTGTAGTAAACACGAGTGGAAGCAAACAAGTAGAGAAAAATGATTTAGCGCTTGTAAAAGCATTGTTTCCATAGCAAATATTAAATAAGAAATGAAATGTCTTGTATGGGACGTTACGTTTATGTACGTGATCATATATACTTGAAATATAAATGCTGTTTTCTTAGTTTCTATTTTTTCGTGAAAGTACGTATAGGCATATAATTTGTAATATATATGGTGAAATTATGTAATTTTTCGGAAAATTGACTTCCAGATTTTAAGGAAAATACACGTTTCTGCTCCCTGTGTCATCTCTGTCGGTTTTACAAGACTTCCTGACTCAGGCATGAATTAATTATTGACTCGTGCCATTCGCGCGTCAATTCGTTTTCCCACTGCGTAATCGCCAGACTTACTTCCGGGCGCTTCCGTTTTTCTCCGAGGTCGTTGCGTCTTCAACGTAGCTGTACTTTCAAGTAGAATCCATACGTAGCATCTCGATTTGATTGATTTTTTCGTGTTTCCGGGCGCGTCAACTGCTTTGGTCATTAGTCCCGTTAGTGTAGTGCATGTTTTTCTCGGGAGATGGCGGTGATCTTACCCCGCTGGATGGCGAGATCCGGCGCCGACCTACCGTCGGCTAGTGGGGTTTCCCCTAACCAGGACTCTCCCACCAGCGGGGCACCGCCCCAGCCGGGGACAAGCTCTAAGCTCCCGACCGGTCTCCCAGAATATGTGGTAGTGTAGTGCATGTTAGTGTAAGTGTGTGTGTGTAAGGGGAGAGGATAGGACAAGGAAGAGGAAGGACAGATCGTGCGCGGTCCGTGGCCCGTTTGTTGGGTTACTGCTCCGGCATTCGCCTGGTGTTGATCGGAGAGACCACGGAAAACTACCGATCAGAGCAGCCGGCCGCTAGAATTCTCCTCAGACAGCGACTGAATTCGACCTAGCTGAAAAGCTAGTGTCGAAAATCCTGCCGCCGTGGGGAGTGGGAACCTAGGACCTCCCGGTCAGAGGCGCTGCAGTGACATCCGTTGATGCACTGAGCTACCGATCTTTCGGTTTGAGTACATTCCTTCTCTCCGCAGTTGTCAAGAACGATGTGGGGTAAGATGGCGGACTTAATCAATTCATCAAGCATCAAGTCAGAATAAGAATGAAGAAAGACAATCAAATAAATAAGTAGTTAGAAACATAACTTTAACTACTTTTTATATTTATTTATTTATTTTACATCAAAAACAGTTAAAAACTGTGTGTAGGGAGCTATGGGGAGACGTGAATTCTGTGCATGTTTTCAAAATTCTGTTTCCATTCCTAAGCCATGTACTAATTAAATATTGAATACAGAAAGAAATAAGCGTTTTTTGCAAGGAGTGTTAACAGAAGTATTCGCTCCGATGTAATAAAATCTATTTTCAAGGGTAAAAGAGCAATAAATTCTTATCCTTCATCATGTCCTTCGTCAAGGAATAATACCTCCTGCCGCGACAACATGGAGAGCGATCATTTGAATAACTATATTTACCACTTAATTCTACAAGACATGCACATATAATGAAGTTACATTTATGTCCGTAAGCAAAACAAGGGGCCATCTCAGCATTTACTCAAAGGATCAGGGAAACTGGACGAAAAACCTAATCGAGATTTGAGTCATTGACCCTGAGGCTGCGGTACAATACTTGTTACAGGTTATTTTTTGGACTGTATAATATACAGTCCAAATGGTAAATATTACATTAAATATCACTGTTAAAATTAATGTTACTTTCTTTTTTATGTTCAGTACAGTCTCTAATTGTATAGAAACAGTTATGCATCAGAAACGATTTTACTTGGGATTTAAACTTTTGTATCGAATTTAATCGTTTAATGTCATCTGGCTAAGTGTTGTAAAATAATGTACATGTATTTTATGTGATATTTTTGTAATGATCTGTTGATACTGTCACCTAATGGATATGATTACTACGTCAAGTGTTATAGTTGTAGACATCGGCGTTTTCTGAAAATATATTCCCGCCCTTACTCAAGTCATGTTTGACAAAAACCACTGATTCGTAAATCAACAGACAAGACAATGGTAAAATTACTAGATTAATAAAGAGAGGCTTACAAGAATCACGTGGGTAGTATTTGGTTATTATTCGTAATTTAAAAAATTATTCTACTTTATTTATTTAGTAAATTATTCGAAAAATTTATCTGTCTGAGAGCAATAAGATGCATTTCCCCAGAATAGTATGCCATATCTCAGGCGGGAATGAACACTCGCGAAATCTACACGAAAGCAGTATGAAGGCTGACTAAAGTTGAAAGAATTCTGAGCATGATGAACTTAATTTTGTGTTCAATTCATTAAAATGGACGTTCCATTTGAAGTTTGACTGAATTAAGAGGCCTAAAAATTTTGTCTTAACATCAGTTAATGGTACACCGTTAATTTTCAATGGAGTACAGAATTGTTTATTTGAAATGGAAAACTGCGTTAAAACTGTCTTTTTCGTTATTTAAGGTCGCATCAACATCTAGGTTATTAGCGACCACTATTGGTGTTAACGTTCTGGTAACTATGAAGATAAAAGGAAATGATGATAAGGGGTGAAAGAACAAACGCAAATACAACCATGCCAGAGGCGGGACACGAACCCGCGACCCTCGGGCCGAGATCACTGCGACACTACTGCCACATGTCAAAATGTATCTAGACTGAAAAGGTGGTACATTATGATGTTGACAAACGATTTTCTTACACGTCATTGTAATTATTAATGTTGACATGTGCTTTGTCCATCGTATTGTTTTCACGATGTTGAACGGAAATCTTTGGTTTTAATGAAAATATTATTATACAGTAGAGATTCAACAAGGTTTCAGAATAAGGCGAGGCCAATATTTTTATTGAACAATATGACTCATGAATATTTGAACAATATGACTGTCGCAACTCGACACTAGTATCCCGCGCATACATCGATAGCGCCACAGGCGTTTACACGCGATAGTACACGCCAATGACGCATGATAGTGAAACAGGGTGGGGGAAAATAACGCAAGGGCGATTTTTTCTCTTTCTCAAGGAGCCGCAGCATTCGCCAGTGTCAGGTAGCTCTTTTGCGTTCTGGCCGTTGTATTATGAACTACACTAGCACTCCGCTCTCAAAGTGTCCTCTTGATCTCCGTCTTTGTAGACAGTTTTGCCTGACCCAAAGCGGCAAAAAATGATAGAACATTGAACGCGATTTTAAAGCAACGAGCTACAATATGAAACATAACAAACATTATATAAAGTTGTGGAGAGGATGAGGTTTAGGTGGAAAAGGAAATGCAATAAAAATTACTGAATGTAAAACTTGTAAATTGAAAGTAAATACGGGACCGTGTAAACATAACCTACAAAATACTTGTTAGACAAAATTGCTACTTGCAAGTCAATTATGAATCAAAATATCAAAATGTTCATTTCGTTAACAATTAACTATGGAATCAGATTGGAAATTCCAGTTAAATTTCAATTAGCTTCAGAACATTTAATATTGTCATCTTCGAAATGCGAAATCGGTTGTCAAAATCCCTTTCATCGTTCTTTTCGAAATATTCGGACCGTTCACGGATCCATCTCGGGAAGGTTTCCCAAAGCTTTCGTCTTCACAATTGTCCAAGCTAACCCTATCAAGAGCAACACTCTACAACACGCTCGCCATTGTAACTGTTTTTGCGACGTAAAGCACGACTTAAAATGGATAAATGCACCTGAGAGGTGTGCTGACATTTAAGTCGAACTTGTGGTATAAATTTGCCTTAAATGCGGAGGATAAATGGTAAAACGGAGACATCTCCTATGTCTACCTTAAAATTCATAAGACGAACTTCCCTTTCCTCCAAGCGTTCCACAGATTAGGAAATTAATTTAGAGAATTCCTAAGTTTATGAGGGTCTTAATCAAGAATATTAGATTTTATAGTGAAGTGAGGAGTCATGCAGTGTAGAACTAGAATTTAGAGGTTTCTTTTATTTCTCATCATGTAATTTAATGTTTCATGAATAATAATAATAATAGTTATTATTATAATTATTATTCCCTTATATTATTTGCATGGAATTATATACCTTATTATGTAATTAACTGACATGGAATTATACAGACTTAGAGATACACACACCATTTCCTTGCTACAGTTATAACTTTGTAAACCTTTCTATCTAGTGAAAACTTCTGTTGTCTACACGCCGCAATACTGTGTGTATTGTAATTATGTTCTTTCTACGTGAAGGGTGCAATCAAATAAGGCTGGAAAAGCCTCCCAAGAAAGCTTCAGTTTTGTTCCAGGAGGGATTTGACTCGCCTCATTGTCGCATCTTGGACTTTCGGCTCTAATCCATTCGCCCCTTTGGGTAGCACTAAAGCTTTGTCAGCCAGTTACGCCGGTATGAAGATCTCCTTCGTAATGCCCCCGCAATTAAGCGTGGATAGTAGGGCTACCCTCGGGGCTAGCACCAGAGTCGAATTAAGTGTCACTCACACTCCCTCTACTGAATTGGTACCAATGAATATTGTGCATTGCCATGACGAAACTAGGAGCCCAACTGGGGGTCTCCCGGGCCGAGACCCGGGCAGCAGATCGGAAGTTCCCATCCCTTATCCTCATTGCACCCACTTTAGTGCTGGCGACGAGAGTTTCTAAGGGGCGATTTCATTTCTCCCGTTGTACTTCTCTCTATCTGGATTTGCAGCCTCATCCCCAATCCTGCCCCCAGATCGGCAGAAAGGTACCCAAATGTAGGTCACCCGAACAATCACGAGCTTAGCACCGTCAACGCACTGCACCCCTTTGGCACTAACGACGCCTAACGACGTTTGGCACTAACTTCGAATAAACGTCCCAAATGAGTGTTCCGTCTTCCCCCACAGGCTGTCTATTGAAAACATGTCACCAAAGAAATGGCAATTCCAACGCAAACGGAAACTTGCGCGTCGGCGACCGGCAAAGAAATTCACCGCGTCATGGGAAGTGGGGAAGCGTCCATGACCTAGGTAGGGGATGAAGGGGTGGGGGCGGGAGTGGAGTGGTGGAGAGGACGGGCGTACAAGCCACTCAATTAGTGTGAATGGCCTCTGATTGGACGGCGTCGGGGCGGTGGCGGCGACTAGCGTCTTGACGCGCACTTCCTTATGCAAACCCCGGGGCCGGCGGTGGCACAGGCCGTCCAACTTGAACCGAGAATTCCGAATTCGACTGTACCGCCAAACTTAGTGTCTGCGCGAGGTGCCACCTCGATGTGAACCGCGGGAGGCGGGGCAGATGTCAGAGACGGGAGTGAAGAAGTGAACGTAAAGACGGCGGAGCAAATTGGGAGACCTTAGTATTTATTTATTTTAAAAAAATCTTCAAAAAAAACAGTTAAAAAACTGCGTATGACGTGATATGGGGAAAAGTGAATTGTGTGCACATTTTCAAAATTCTGTGATCCCTACACTAAGTCATATACTACTTAAATTTTGAATTTTTGAAAGGGAGTAAATAAAAAAAACTCCCATGTAATAAAATCTATTTTCAAGGATAAACAAGCAATAAATTTTGAATTTTGAAAGGGAGAAAAAAAACAACAAAAAAACTCCCATGTAATAAAATCTATTTTCAAAGATAAATAAGCAATAAATTTTGGCTCTTATTACTTCCTGCCGCGACATGGAAACGATAATTTGAATAATTGTATTTCCCACTGAATTCTAGAAGACGTGCACAGAAAATGAAGTTACATAGTACGTAGTACTATACATAGTATACGTAGTACTATACATAGTACATAGTACGTAGTACGTAGTACTAAGGTCGGCCGGATCGGAACGGATGATGTCATGAATTCAGTCCATAGTACCGGTACCTCTAAAGCCTTCTAAAGATGTGTATCGCCTGAAAAATTAATATATAGTTCGTTATATTCTGAAACTGTGATAACCCGTAGTTAACTTTCACGTAACAAATATTTTAATAAACCTTTTACTTATAGTCGCACTTTCCAAAAACATCAGCGAAGAATAAATAAACCCATCTGTTTTATCTTCCTACCCTATAGTATAGAAAGGAAAAGTTATTAAAATCACCTTAACAATATGATCACAATTTTTTTATAATGAAATCCGTATTTGTTTATTTTTTTCGTTGTGTCTTCTTATATCTGGATTTGATATAAGCGCTGATCCAATGATGGTTAAAATTGACGCAGATGTCGAAATACTCGCAGTTATGAATCCCAAAATAGAGTATGCATGTACATATGTATGTATGCATGTATGTATGTAGTAGGTATGTATGTATGTAATAGCAGATAGTATGTAGATGGATGGATGGTTGGTTGGAAAAATGAGTCACGCATAACACTGCCAGTTTATAAGCCTTTGAGCTCAAACTTGATAAAAACGTTAGATCCAGTTGTGCTTTTCCAGGAATAAATACGATATTTTAATTTTGGAAGTATTCTACCTTGTAGACATTTTCAAAATTGTCCAAAAATTATAATACATTTTAGTTTCTGGTATACGTACCTTCATACGTAGTTATTTTGTACCTAATACGTAGTTATTTTGTAAAAATATTGAAATTGATGGATGTAAATCATAGCCTTTAGTACTCCAGACCTTTAAAGGCTGCTAGCAAAAGTTTCGTCAATATTGGTTCCTTACATTTAGAGATTATGCTGGAAGTCAACGCACTTACTCGTATCTCTTTATAAAGGGAAAAGTCACGCAAATTTAGCACCTCCTGCAGTTTTTGAATGGTTGTAACGGTATGGGGGTTAATTGACACATGCATTCATTTCTATTTGATCACCTGCATTTCACGAGATATTGAAGTAATTTTGTTCCAAATGGAACTATACATTTTTTTATTCTGTCATGGCGAACGCAAAAAGACAAATTTAGTGATACACATATTGTCATATATTAGATGAGTATTTTTGAGTGATTTTGATTTTTTTGCCACGCGTGTTTAACGGATATTTTGAATGTAAGAGTTCGGCATACAACTTCACGCAGCGCTCCCCTTGCTAACGCGCTCGAGGAAGGGTAGCGGAGCAGAAAAAATCAAAATAACTCAAAACAATGCTTATCTAAGATATAACAATGTGTATATCATTGGATTCGTGTTTTTACGCTCGTCATGATAGAATAAAAAAATGTATTGTTCAATAAAAAGAACAACAAATTTACCTCAATATCTCGAGGACCGATATCTGTAATATTCTTCGTTGTCGACCTGGATTAACAAGTAAGGTTCAATGTGCTGAGACTAAAAATGAATATTTTTAATCCTTTGTTCCTGATAGTCTGTCGGTCATACAAAAGGCATGAGGAAGCAAAGTTGTAAGAAATGCAATGAATAGCACGCCATAAATAGTGATGCAAAAATAGCACATACTTTCTCACCTTTAGCAATGCTTACGTAATTATTATTTTATTTATTTAATAGGTAATTATTACAGGCAAATTAAAAATCTTGATGCAATGTGGCTAGGCCGAAGGCCTTTAAGCCATTACAATACCTACATTCTACAGCGTTCTAACCTTTCGAATTCTGGTATTCACCCCAAATGGTCTCTCCTTTGCATCAAAGCCGCGGAAAAGAGACCATAAGGTACAGCTGAGGAAAAAACCCCTGAAGGGGGAAAAACCTGCCGTCAGAAGCCGAGTACATGCTAATCTATCCGGTTTTTAAACCATTTATTTATTTGGCGCGGGCGTCAGGCATTCTCCTTCCAGTGTTTTGCCTCCTCCGCACCTGAAAACAAACAGCACCACAGAAAATCGTCCGCACCAACGCCTCTGCCCTAACATTTCCGATTCCTACTTCCCTTCGCCTCCTAATGTGTTTTATTTTAACCGTTTCCTTTTATTTTATTTTAATATAATTTAATTTTAATATATTTAACCTAATTTAATTAATTTAATTTTAATTTATTTAACTTATTTTAATTATTATAAGTTAATTTATTTATTTTTATTGACTTATTTATCTACTTATACTTAGCAATTGACTACAATTTATAACTTTTTTTTTTTTTTTTACTGTTTACTAACCTAACATAACTTACTGACTAACTTAATTATTGTTAGTTTATTGATTTATTATTTATTTCTCTCCAGTCTAGGCTCTGCTCGTACTAACCAGTGCTGTTTTCCCACTCCCTAATTTCAGTTTCTCTAATGGTCCGAACCTTTCCTAGAAATGTTTCTAATTCTTTCATGAAGTTAGATCTTTTATCACCTAGAATGTTTTGGGCGAGCGTTACGTTCCTATGTTGGAAGTAGTAATTTCCCATTCCCATCCATTTTCCTCTCCAAGTTTCGTTCGCATTGCAAATTAAAAGGATGTGGATCCAGTCTTCCCTATCACCGCAAAGCACACAGATGCCATTACCATTAGAGTCCTTTAATCTACGTTGCATCCACCCCCGACCCTGAACCAAGCGTATCCCCCTCTTGCGTCCTTTCGCAGTGTGTTTACGTAACGTTCGCAACCCCATAACGGACTCGCGTGAATTTGCGCAACTAGCGAACGTTTTTCGGCCGTTGCTGCCAGGATCTCTTGCCTTTTAATATCCGCAAGGCTACCCGAAATTAGCCGTTCTATCTCACGTGTTCCCCTATCTCCCACCATCTCCGGAGAAACGTCTCCCAGACCTGCACGTTCCAGTAGCAGTTTAATTTTATGCGACCAGTGGCGTTGGTTGCTTCCCTGTAACTGCACTCGAAAACATCTATGTATAAGTGTGTCAGACTGTTCACCTGCTAATTTAATCCAAAGTTTAATGGGTTTCATTTTAAAATCTTTCCAAATTCCTACACTACCAACCTCTCTTAGGACTCCGGCATTTGCTGCGAATCTAGAGACTCCGAGAATTAATTTGTAATAATCTGTTTCGACGCTTTCTAGTCGATCTATCCTATCCACTCCCCAAATTTCTGCCCCATAATTCATTGCTGGGAGAACTAGCGATTTAAACATTGTATCGCACACCTTTAAAGACAATTCCGGAACCCTGCTCACTGCGCCAACGATTTCTTTGAGCGCAATTCTTCCTTTACTGTGCGCCGCCACTATGTGATTATTCCATCCCCCATTCATGGAAAATTTTGCCCCAAGATATGTAAATGTTTTAACCCGGTCGATCTCCTCCTGAGCGTAAAACCATTTCTCTTTGTTACCCCAGATAAATCCATTCTTGAAGACAACTACTTTAGTTTTTTGAATATTTACTTTTAATCCCCATGTTTCACTATACGTTTCTAAGAGATTTAAACTTTTCTGTAAGCCGTCAATAGTCTTCGAACATAAAACTAAATCATCAGCATATAGTAGTCCGGGAATGTTCAGGCCCTCAATTTCCGGTGCAGATGTATCCGCTTCCTGTAACCACGTCAATAAATCGTTTATAAACAAGATAAACAATAGCGGTGAGAGAGGACAGCCCTGTTTTACTCCTACTGTCGATTTTATTTTTCGCGTTGTACTTCCATCACCGCACCTGACACAGAAATTTACGTCTTCGTACATGCTCTGCAGCACTTTTAAAACTTTACGTGAGACGCCTAGCCCATTAAGTTTTTGCCATAAAGCTTTCCTATTGATGGAGTCAAACGCCTTTTCGAAATCTACAAAACTGCAATATAAGTGGCCCCGTTTACGCGCAAGCGCCTGTTTTACTAGGGTATCTAACACAAAGATATTGTCGGTAGTCGCGACGCCTCTCCTAAAGCCTGCTTGCAATTCTGATATTTTACCGTGCTTTTCCGCCCATTCACTCAGTCGCCCGTTGAGTATTTTACAAAATAGTTTGCTCAGCGCTGGTAAAA